>JAKSZP010013586.1:0-75520 GCA_022478985.1 Massospora cicadina | reverse complement strand
TTTTTGAGTAGTGCCATTATAGGGAGGTATTGGCAAGGTCCTTTTTTATCAAGGATGGTGAACGCTGAGGTGACCTCAGATCGCATATGTTGTAGCTGGTTATTTTGGAAATTTAACCCTAGGGACTGGAAGCGAAAGGAGCGTGGGGAAAGACCCCAACCAGCTGGCTACCACCCATTGCACAAAGCACAGCATCCGCTGGACTGACAATACTGGAGGAATGAGGCTTGGTGAGAGATGGGAGCACTAGACAGCTAAAGCCTTCTACCAGGAGCTGGGCCACATCATTAAATGAAGGGCCTTGGCTCCTCTCCTCTCCCCAGAATAACTGGGCCACTATGTACCAAAGGTGGCGTGCAGGAATACATATGCCCGATGAATTCAGGAATGAGCTCCTCCTGTGCCAGAAGGGTCACAGCGTCCACTTTGTCCCCTCCTTCATAGCCCTTGGTAAGGGGGAACTAGGGGATTGGAATGTGTCCTGGGTCGCCCAGATCCACAATGAGCCATAATGAAGGAAAAAGTTGGGGTCTCAAGATCTTGGTTGTTGTTGTTGCATTGCTGAATGCACTGGGTAATGATTGAAGCATGGTGTTACAACTAATCATCCAGTCAAAGGGGTGGTAATGTCAAGAAATCTATATGACTGAATGATAAGCCTAAATAAACACTGTCAGATCATTGGTTATCCATTGAGATTAAGCTTAAATAATTATTATCAATTAATCTGAGATGAGTTGACGCCAAGCGAGTTAAACCCTGAAAATAGGAGGAATTCTGCTGGAGCTTCAATGATGAGGTAAAACCCCAAAAAAGTAGTAAATAAGGAGTAACTAAGCTGAAGGGCTAAAACTGACCAGAAACAACAAAAATATGATTTAAAGGTGAAGAGAAGGTATGGGGTAAGCTAATTAAGAAAAAGAGAGCATTACTAAGGGAAGATTAGAGTTAGCAGTAGGAGCTGCATATTATATATTATAAGTAAATATTGATTGTTTCCAAAAAAATTGCTTCATGTTTTTATTACATTTGTTAAGCTTATATTGGGACTGACAATCCCCATATCATTTTTCCGTTGCTCAGTGGGATCACCCCGTGAAACCCCTTTAGTGTTTCTCCAATATATCGCTTAAATTATAACATCCACCAAGCAGGAGCTTCTCATCAAAATGTAGATGGCTTGTCAAGGTTGCCAATGGTCCAAGTGTTATACCAACAGGCTGATGAGCTGCTTCAGAGAACAATCAATGGAGAAATTGGGAATGAGCCCTGAGAGGTCCAAGATGCACTTCAAAAAGCAATGGAAACAACAAGACCAAGGATGGACAAGTATTCAAGACAATTGATGGAAAATGACTGCTATTCCTGAAATCGTCTGAATTAGTGGCTATAGTTCAAGCTGCCCATGAGGTTGTCGGGCATGGAGGACTGAGAAAGACAACTAACCACCATTGCCAGTATAATTACTGGGATTATATCAATTATGATGTGGCTGACTATCTGGATTGCTGCGTGGAGTGCCAGTTGCACAAACCACATAAGAACACAACCAGATAATGACTGGTATGCCCTGAAGTTGCTGGCATATAATGTCTATTGAAGTGATGGGACCATTGACTATGATCACAGGTGGAGTCAAATACATTATATTTGCGATTGATTATCTAGCTAGATGGGTCAAGATGAAGGCTTTGGTGAAAGTGGATGCAATAAGTACTGCCCCGTTTATCCTGGATCAAGTCATTTATTGCCATGGATGCACACAAGTCTTGTTGAGTAACAATAAAATGAATTTCTCATCTCACGTGATCCTGAGGTTGAACGAAATAATGGGTATCTGAGGAGTCATGTCAGTACCTTACCAGCTGGAGGTGAACGAACTGGTAGAATGAGTGAATTGAACGCAGGCTGCAATGCTGAGGAAGCTTGTCGCTGTGAAAACTTCCACCTGGGAAACTTACCTCAGTTCAGTGACATTTGCATACAATGTTAGTCATTATATGGTGATGGGAAAAGCGCCATTAAAATTGCTGTATGGAAGGAAGGCCGCGTTACCACCAATTCTATATTTGGTGGTTGAATCACCATCAGGGGATGAGTGCTGAGCAGTACTTGATCTGACTTTTAAGTATCCTGATTGAAATGTAGTTGGAAGAATTCAATACGACCTTTTAGAAAAAAATCAAGCCAAGACAATGGACAATAAGAACTGAATGGCATTATCCAAATACCATGTAGACAATAAAGTAGCCTATTAGGATACACATGCTTTGATTGAAGAAATAAACTAGATATGCTGTGGTCAGGTCCATTTATGGTTATTGCTAATATGGAAATGGATGCATATTCCACCAAGAACCTCACAGATGGAAGTATTGCTAATTTGGTCCAAGCTAAGTATCTAAAGCAGTGGATCCAAGAAAAAAAATAATAAGAGTTTTCATGAAGGACTGCTGAACCATTGAGCTGGTTCTGTCCTGACAATTTTTGTCCAAGTTCTAAAAAAGGACTGCTTAACCAAAATAAAAGGTAAGTCTTATTGAAAGACCTTTAATTCATAAAAACTGGTAGGTCAGAGTATACCTAGGAACCAGTTTGGGGAAATAAAGAGTAAAAAGATGGACCGTTGAACTGAGTAAAGGTCATGTCCCATATAAAAATAAGAAAAGTTTAATAAAATTGATAAAATATATAAAATATAAGAGGGATAGAAACCTTAAAATTTGAATATTTTTCAAATTTTTATTGTTAATCCTCAATTCAGGGATGATTCTGCTAATGTCACCTCTTGGAGGGAGGATGTATAGCAGTAGGAGTAAATAAACCGTCAAAATCTATCTGAGATCAAACGCAAGCAAGGGCTAGACCTACTCAAAGCCAAGTTTGTTGAGCAGAGGCTATCTGAGAAAACATGACGAGGGGAAGAGAAATTGAGATGTCAGTACTTGCCCAACATGATACTCCAGATTGGGGAAGGAAGCAAAATAAATGAAAGAGGCAGCTGGCAAATAACCCCAAATTGTCCCAGTATGTCATCAGAGCCAGAATATTAATCTTAAGTGCTTGCTGACAGGTTTTGTCAAGAACGTTGGACATATGAGCCAGCATAGAGCAAGGGATATTAGGCGGAGGTTGCCAAATCATGCCCCCATTAAGAGCCATAAGAGGAAGGTATTGATGTGAAGTGCCAGAAATGAGGTAGTCATGCAAGGAGCGAATGAAATCCTGAAGGTGACAACTACAAGCTTCTTGGGTTTGAAAGCAGAATGAACAATGGAATTTTGGGGAGACTAAAAGCTTTGTGGTCCAACTTCAAAGTACTTGGCCTGCAAAATGAAGAGAATAAGCTGCAACATCTTTATCTAAGATGCTTGAAAGATTGGAGGTGTTCAGAGCTATAGAGAGAGCCTTGGTTACTCTGTTCCTTAATTCTACATAGGGGAGCTTGACATGTTAACATTTTCAATAGCTAGTTTTTTTAAAAAAATAGCTGGGTTATAATATTAACTCGGTTAAAAAAGGAACTCAGTAAGCAAGTCAGATCTGGCATAAAACAACTGACAAATATTACATGACATTGATTCAGGAAGCTTGATAATTATAATAGGATTATCTGCAAAAGGAGCCAATCTAGGAGAACATCAAAGTCCAATTTGGGAACCAATTGAAGAGGGAGAATTGGCCGCATTTTGTTTGAGATGGTCTCTATTCTGGTTTCAATGGGATTTGATACCATTTTTGGTAGTTCAGTGGAAGGACTACCTACATTCACTTGACTTGGAGTATATGTCCCAAGGGGACCATAGAAGAGAATTATCCAAGCAGAATGACTCATCAGTTGGAAGAGATGGGCATCTTCAGCAGAAAGATTGTCAAGAAATTGCTGTTACCAAGAATTAGAATTTGATATATGAGCTGGATGAGAGGGGGGATGTCAGAATTTTTATAATGGCCAACATTGGCTAATTTGATGTAGAATAAGCTCTAATTTATTCTAATCTTGGCGCAATTAATTTCTAATTTTTTAGAATAAGCTCTTCAAAAAAGAAAAAAAATGCAAGAATGATTTTTTCAAGGTAAGCTGGCCAGGGGACAGACATTACTAAACCTGAAAAAACTAAAACCTAATGTACTTAATCAATTCAAACAAAATTCCCAAAAAGAGCGTATTGAATGATAAACATAAAAAAACGACCAATTAGGTGGGGCAGCGGAAAACCAATTATATGACCATGGCAGAAGGGGAGGGGGATTGGGGGGCTCATCTTAAGAAGCAGCTTCCTCATCCCAGAGTAGGGAAAGGGCCAAGGTGGAGAGCAAGGGCGTCAGGGAATTGGCGGAATGTGGTTCAATATTTTATCCAACCAAGGTAAGCCAACCAGGGGACGGACATTACCAAAAATCAAAACTTAAAATAAATCCTCACTGAAATAAAACAAACAAACCGCACAAAATGAGCAGATGACACACATACTGCGAACTCAACCTACCAGGTGGGACAGCAGGAACTGCTTATCCCATCATGGCATAAGGGGAGGGGGGATCAGGGGGCTCATCCTCAGCCTCTACTTCATCCCAAAGCAGGGCACAGGCTACGGCGGAGATCAGGGGCATTGGAGCATCAGCAGGATGTGGAGATATATTTCTGATGATTGGGATGGTAGTAATACAGCCATTATACATAAGAGTTCTGACATAATTTGCCAAAGCTAGTTCAGCTTTCATGCATGCATCAGGTTGTTTTTTGAACGTGGCGATATCTTAAATTTAAATTTTAAATTTTAAATTTATTGTGGGGAAGGCTGACCATGGGACGGACACTTCTGAAATTGAATCGACCAAGACAACACTTAGTAACAGGGAAGGCACCCCAGAGAAGCGATGCTATCTCTTGTTGCCAGCGGGAATGCCACTTATGGGGAAGGGGAGGGAATGCGTGAAGGGGCCGTAGCCACAATTCAACACGTGTGGAGGAAGGGGTCTGATTTGATGAACCAAACTGGGAACCAGGAGGATACCAGCTGTTGGCGGCACGGTGGGAGGTATCCAAACATCCATGCTTGAAAGTGGTCCACCAAATGAGACCGGAATCTGTGGACAGCTTCTGGGAGGGTGGGGATGGAGCCTGCAATGGCATCCAAGACAATCGTGTGGATGGTCCACATGGCGATTGCAACCACCAGAGCACAGAGGGAGGGTGGAAGGGGGGAGGCCATTGATAAAGCAAACATAACTCTTGCCAGACTGAAGGGATGTGTTTGATTCTGGCTCAGTAAACGTTGAATTTCGCGCCATGTCACTTTAGAGGTAGGACACTTCTCCAGGCGGTGGAACAGCGTTAAATACTGGCCACACGCAATGCAGGATGAGTGTAAAGCGTTAGAGCGCTCAGCTGTATGATACACCCGCCTCAGGCAGCGCCACACATGGGAGCGGACTTGAGGCTGCAACAGAGGATGGTGTGCGTATTTC
This sequence comes from Massospora cicadina, assembly GCA_022478985.1. Lineage (NCBI taxonomy): Eukaryota > Fungi > Entomophthoromycota > Entomophthoromycetes > Entomophthorales > Entomophthoraceae > Massospora > Massospora cicadina. The sequence goes on along the minus strand of JAKSZP010013586.1, from coordinate 70,048 downwards.
CAGATAGTTTTTTGAGTCTCAATGGGGTAAGGGATGTCCATCATGTCCAGGTAGTCCACCCTGGATAGGACATGGGGCCGTATGGGGGATCACGCCATCATGGATGGGTAGCCCCTGCGCCTCTTGTGTGAACTGAGGAGAGGGGCGGCCTCTTCTGGTTGTATGTCCACTAATACAAATTTCTCCACTCAGCGCTCCGCATGGAGAGTAGGATTCGTTTGTAGTGGGTTTTAGTACCGTGAGGACCTGTGGCCGATGGTGTGAGGCCAGGTATTTCATCAGGGAGTGGGGGTTCGATGGATTGTTGAGGCCCAAGGCACGGGAGAAGTTGGAGCGGGCCGCGCAGGACCAGTGTTGGGAGGGGAGCGTAGGGGCAGTGACAGCCACAATCCAGGTGCCCAGGATCTTGACAGTATGGGCTTTTAAGTCAAGCAGGCCCATGTCACCATGATGATGAGGGCTGAACATGACCTCAAGCCGTACTGGTGGTGGGCGGCCTGACCAAATCCATCCTTGCAGGAGGGCATACATGGATTTGAAAAAGCCTGGGGAGAAGGCGATGGCGTGGGCTCAAAGTAGACTTTGGAGAGGAGCATGGAGTTGGCTAAAACAATCCTGTTAGTAAGGGAAGTAGGGTGGGCTTTGAGGGAGGCAATGCGCTTTGTCACGTTGTCTTGAATATGACTTTCCATTACTGCTGAGGCATACCCGCCTGCCTCCACCCACTCGCCCAGGTGGCGGACAGGCCCTATGGTAGGGCGTAGCACAAAGGGGAGCACCAATGGGGCGGTGTGGGGTGAGCTGGGAGGGCGAGCGCGTTTGTGAGCAGATGGGCTGGGCCTGGCACTGGTTGCAGGGGCCCAGCAGTTTTGATCCCAACCAAGGAGGATGATTTCGGTTTTGGAGGCATTCAGTGCAGTGTTACTTACCTGGGAATACTCCTGGATGAGAGCTTCAAGTGCGCGTGCATCTTTATTATTAGACACCCCCACCACACAGTCGTCTGCAAACACCATCATCTTGACTGGGGCTTGGCCTGGCACATGGGCCCCAGTGAGTTGGGCATTCACATTTCGCAGCAGTGGGTCAAGGCTGAAGTTGTATAAGAGTGGGCTGAGGGGGTCCCCTTGTCACAAACCCCTTTGAGGGCGGACTACTTCTGTTAGGAAGCCAGGGCCACGTACTGCCATTGTTGCAGATTCTGTGAGCAGCATCACCCAGTTGATGAAGCGAGGAGGTAAGCGGAATTGATGGAGGCAGGCCCTGAGGTATTCTTAGTTTACTCTATCATAGGCCTTCTGTTAGTCCAAGAATGCCAGTGCCCCAGAGTTTGTGGACTGGCACGCATTGGCCACCGAGTGCACGTTGTCCCAAATTGACCTTCTGGGTATGAAACCAAATTGTCCTGGGGAGATGGTGGCAGATGCTACAATCCCTAAATGGTTAGCCATGATTTTTGTTAAAATTTTTGTATCCATGTTAGTTAAAGAAATGGGGCGCCAGTTGGCTAAGTCTAGCTTGTCCCCTTTCTTGAAGAGTGTGACAGTGAAGGCCTCTTGTCCTCCTGGCAGGAGGTGTGTTTCCAAAAGGCTCCGGTAAAGTGAGGCCAACAGTAGTGGGGATATATATTTGAAGTACTTTTTATAGAATTCATATGGAATGCCATCTGGGCCTGGGCATTTTTGGTTTGGTGCACCGCGAATGGCTGTCCATAATTTGTTCAGAGTAATCAAATTCATTATTTCCGGGTATCAGGAAATGGTGCAGATGTGAGCTCAGTCGAGAAATTCTGCCACTTTGGCCGGCTGAATTAGATCAGATCGGTACAACTCAGAGTAATACTTTTGTGTTTTGATTGCCACTTCAGCTGGCATATCCACAATAGAATCATCTGATCTTCACACCTGTGTACAGGCCACGCTCTGGCGTGGTGCAAAATTTTTTTAAAAAAATATGCGGTGCACTTGTCACCTTTTGTGATGCGTTTGGCCCTGTACTGAACACAAACCCGATGTTTGTGTTGCCTTTCAAGCGCGTTGAGGTGGGCGGCTGCCTCCACCCACTTCCAGCCCCATGCAGAGCTGTATCCTGTAGCTGGGATGTTGGACTCCAGGTGTGCCAACTCTGCCAGAGTGCACGAAATGACAGCTGATGTGGCTTGTGAGTGTCTGGAGGAGAGGCGGTGAGATTGATGGATGGTATCTTCTTTGAAAGTTGCCCATGTGGAAATGGGGTCCACACAAAATGGTGCAACAAACTCTTTTGCCAAAGTTGCTGATTCCATCCATGTGGAAAATCCTGGCGACGCGAGCTTGGGGGGGCGGATTTCGCACCAATGTGGGGCCTTAGCAGCTGTGACAGGTAGATGGTAGGTTATTGAGACCAGTCAATGGTCAGAGAATTCCATTTTTGTTGTTTTAAAGTGGGATATGTGGGGTTGGAATTTCACCGGCATAAGGATAAGGTCAATGTGGGACATGGACCTTAATTGGCCATTGTGGAAGTGGGGGTGTGTCATGTTCTCGAGCAGCAGGGATTGCTATGGCAGTGCATCCATTAACCCAAGGGTGGCCTTTAGAATGCAAAGTTCAACGTGGCCCTAGGGGGCGTGGGAGGAGGAAGGCTACCAGTCCGTTGGAGTGTTTAGCCAACAGTTCATGTCGCTGACTACAAAAGGGTCTGAGGGTAGCGGGAGGGATTTGACCAGCAAGAAAAATTCCTGATGCTCTCGTGCACCATTTGGGGCATAAATGTTGACGATAGCATGTACCACATCAGCCCACGAAAAAGTGACAATGAGGACTCAGCCATTGAGGAAGGTTTCCGACAATAAAAATTTGAGATTTTTATTTTTCCAAATTAGCACCCCACAGTGCTTTGACCAAAAGGATATGGATGGGAGGAGAATTGTTTTCCAAGCCTCCTTGGAACCTTATGGACAGTGGGACTCCTGGATGGCCAGGATATCCATGGGTAAATTTTTGTAAAAAACTCAGTTTCCTAGCCCGGGATGGTGAGGCCTTGAGTCTGGTGATATTCAACGTCCCTAGAGTGAAGGTTTCCCCCATCGCACCTTAGGTGCGAGGGGGTGGGCCCCTGGGCCCACCAGCCTCTTCAAGGTCCCCATGGGCTTTCACAGCAGCATGGGTGTTAGCAGCAACGCTATTGGGGTTTTTGTTAACTTTTGCGGAAAGAGTCACGTTGGCTTTGGACTTCACTTTTTGTTTTCCCGATGTCAGACGAATTTTTTGCGGTGCAGATAGGTTTGGTGCACCGTCAAGCAGGGCAAAAAAAATTTTTGGTTGGGATAGGTCCCAAGTCATTTTTGACTGGAGCTTGGGTGCAATGATTGGGTGAGATTGAGTCACCCATTGGATCCTCAGATCAGGTGGCCCAATAGGCATGGGATTCCCAATCTGATTGGATGATGGATTCCCAAGTTGCTTCCGCTGCAAAGGTCTCCATGTCCTCCTGGCGTTGTGAGTGTGGGATGGTGGTGGTGGCCTTGGCCACTTCCTTGGCCGCAGCCCTATGGGCCTGCTTGGCCTTCTTCCACTCCTGTGGGGAGATGGGCTTTACCAATAGGTAGCAGCTTTGTGCTCCCCATGGGAAAGCCTCTTTGGTGCTTATGGTTGGTTTGTAGTGCGCCTCTCCGCTGGCCATGGCCGCTGAGGGGCGCTCTTGGAATGTGACACCCTCCTTGGTGAGGCATGCATGTGCCTTATGGCTGAACACATCACAGTGGGTGCAGATGGGGGGCGCGCTGTCCACGCTTACCCAGAAAGGGTGTGTGGTATGCCCTTTGATGTTAATAAAAGTGGAGTGCGGGATCTGGGTTAGGTCCTTCATAATCTCCTTGGTTGGGGTCAGAACTGCAATGGCTTTGCTGGTGCACAGGTGTGGCATCAGCATAAAGCGTTGCATTTCAAAAGATTGTATTTTGCCATAAATGGTGAGACCATCTTTCAGGTGTTGCTCCAAAATGTCACGTTTTACCATAGTAGGCAAGAAGTTGAACGTGAGGAAAATTTGTTTGGATTTTGTCCGTCTAGTGCATTTTGTTTTGATGACCCGTTGCCCTTCGGGGAGGTTGATCACTATGCGCACTGCAGCAGCCTCATCTGCTGCCTCCTTGTTTTCAAAATCTAGGTCCAGCCAACCGCGTGACATGGAATGAGGTGCGACATACACCGCGGTCAGGAAAAAAGTGTGCACATCCCCACAAAATTTTTCCCATAAAGCTGTTTGTTGGATGTCCAGAAACACGCGGACTCCGTATTCCACCAATAAAAGTGGCTGGGAGTGCGGCGTATTGATGTACTGGTTGCATCGTGCTTGCCAAGCAAGGATTTCTGGGGAAATAGTGACTGCCGGTTCTTTAAATTTTTTTTCTATTCCGCCAGTTTCTCCAGGCATTTTCAAATGTTTGAGGCCGTGGGCCTCCCACCTGCTCCTCTTACCTTACTTGCCCAACTTCTCCCTGACATGGGCGCAGACTAATCTTCTCTATGAGATTTATCAAACTAGAGTCAAACTTGAATTGAATGGGTTGCAAAAGTGATTGCAATGAGAGAGAAATATGAACGTGGCGATATTGGTGCAGGTAATCTTTGATTTGGGATTCTATGCTACCTCTGCCACATGCTAGATGGCGTTGTTGGCTTCTTTGTGGGCTTCAATCAACATATTTTTTGTACCTTATTGGCTTTGTAGGGAATATTGGGAGGAGGGATTCCTTCTGCGAGCATCACCACTGATTTGGTGGCAGCTTTGCGGAGAGGGCGACAATATAGCTTAGTCATTGCTTCAACAACCAGCTGGTGGTCAATGTGGAACGTTTCAGCGTTTTTCTGGGGGGCATATAAGTGAGGGGGTAGTTCATCATTTTGGTCAGTATACACAAACTGCTCAATTTGTATATTGCTGTCCTCAATTATATTCCTGTACTCATTGATTTCAGCCAATAGATCCCAAGGATATTGTTTTACTTGAATTGGGGAGTCGGCATATTCCTGAGTTTTGGTTGGTTTGTTGGAGGATGCATGGGATCAAACTGGGGTCCAATCTTGTGCTTGATTGGATGGAGCGTTTGTGGCATTGGGGCAAGGAGGAGGTTGATTGGTGGATGTTGGCACAGCTGCAGCAACAGGCTTTGGGGGAGGGGGAGGTAGGATCATACCCCATACCAAAGCTGCACAGGGTGGGTGGTGGATTAAGGCCAGTAGATGAGAAATCAGTGCTGTCAGAAGCAGCTAGGGATGGGCACTTGCTTTTCAAGTGGTCCAACTCAAAACAGGACGGACAGATCATCCATCCACCCTTGACACGGGCCCAGAAAGGATGGTCAGGGGCAGAGAGGATAATGGCGCAAGAGGGAATTGACAGGGCAATTTTATTTGGTTCAGGGCTGATTGTGACATATGCCCAAGGACCAGCAAGGCGTGTGGCCTCATCTGGGACCACAAATTGCAAGATGGGGTTGGAGCCATAGGCTTCCAAACCTTCCATCAGCTCCTGGTGGAGCACTTCAAGGGGAAGGTGGGTGGGTAAACCAGCAAACTGAACCACCAAAGTGGTATCTGCTGGGAGCTGGGTCTGAATTGTGGGGAAAGGGGTACCCTGGAAAACCAGAGGCACAGTTGCCGCAGAGGTAGCATCAGCTTCACATGTGAAGCCAAGATTGAAATACCCTATATAGGGGCAGAAGTCAATGAAACTTGTGGGATGTATCACCGCCTGATCCATTTTGATAATGACTTGGTCATGGTAGGGGAAAAGTTTCCCATAGTTGACCCTAAGGCTGAAACGCATGTTGCTCCAGGGGAGCATCAAGGGGCAGTGAGGCACCGCTTGGGTTTGAGCAAGGTGGGTGTCAAGATCCTTGGGAGGAACAAATCATCCCAGGGGTTTGGTATGACTGGGAGAGCTAGTATGAGCGTTTTTTTCTGTCAGACAGAAAATGGCGGGGGAACTTTCACCGCTGCCCTACACTGGAGCAGCTGGCAGGGAATCCAAAGACATCAGAGCAAAACTATGGCAGGCGATTGAGATTACTATTTTATCTGTATAATTTTCTCAGAAAGTTAATTCAAGCAGAAAGAGAGTCAGGTACAAGGAATGTGGTTCAATATTTCTAAGGCTCGGTATCTCATGGAAGTTGCCAGCTAAAAATGGCGCTTATGTACTTAGCTAAAGCTTTTTCAGCTTTAATGCATGCGTCTGGGAGTTTAATAAATGTGACAATATTGGTTCAGGTAATCTTAGCTTAAGAATTCCGCGCTACAGTTGCCACGTTCTGGATAGAGTCATTGGCATCTTTGTGAAGTTGATTCATTGTATTATTACTTTGTGGGGGGAGAGTTGAGGGGATAACAGAAGGGAGAATTCCTCCTGTGAGCATCGCCACAGATTTAGTACAGCTTTGCAGAGGGGACAACAATCTAGAGTGGCAGCTGCTTTGACTGCAAGATGGTGGTCGCTGCAGAATGGTTTGGCATTTGGCTGTGGGGAATATAAATGAGGGGGATATTTGGCGTCCCATTCTGAATTAAAAAAGGTGTTCAAGGTGGTTTGACCTTGGGACAAATATACCACACCGAGAATTTTTCTAGTCAGTATAGGTTTTGAACTTGGAATGAACAAAACCTGCACTATGGAGGAAACAGGAATTACCCTTCCAGGTTAACCACCCTTGTCCAATTCTGAATTAATGAACCGCTAATTATTTAGAGATGGTTCTTCAATGAAATTACCTGATTCGTCATTTTTAGCAAATAACTCCCATGGGTCCTGGTTAAATTGAATTGGGGAATTGGCATATGGCTGATGATTGTTTACTTTGGTGGCAGCATGGGGGCGAAATGTTGTCCAATCCTGCCCATGACTAATGGTAGAATCTGTGGCACTGGGTGTGGGAGGAGCTTGATTGGTTGTTGTGGATTTATCTATAATGGTAGGCTTTGGAGAAGGGGGGTAGGATAGTATCTCATACCACAAAAAGCGTGAGGTTGGTGGCATAATGGATTCTGGTGAATGAGGGCTCAGAGCCAGTAGAAGCCACCAGGAATGGACATTTGCATTTTGAGTGGTCCAACTCAGAACAGGATGGACAAATAGTCTGTCTGCCTTAACGCATGCCCAGAATGGATGGTCAGGGGCAGATGGGATGACAGCATGGGGAGGAATTGTCAAAGCAATCTTATTAAAAATCAAGGCTGATTGTAACAAATGCCTGAGCCCCAGCATGGCATGTGGCCCCATTTGGGACTACAAATTGTAGGATGGGGTTGGAGCTGTATGCTGTCAAACCTTCTTAGCTCCTGATGGAGCACCGCGGGGGGAAGGTGAGTAGGCAAAATAGCAAACTGGACCACCAAAGTAGTGTCTGCTGGGAGCTGGGTCTGAGTGATGGGAAAAGGGGTACCCTGGAAAACCAAGGGCACAGTTGCTGCAGTGGCAGCATCACCTTCACATGTGAAACCCAAGTTAAATTACCCCTTGTAGTGGCGGAAGTCTATGAATCTGGCAGGTTGCATCACCGCCTAAGCTATTTTGATTATTTGTTTATCATTATATTGGAATAACTTCCCATATTCAACCCAAAGGCTAAAGCGCATATTGCTCCAGGGGAGCACCATGGGACAGCGGGGCACTGCCTGGGTATGCGCAAAATGGGTATCAAAATCCTTGGGTGATTTGAACTGACCCAAGGTTTTGGCAGGACCGGATGAACCAGTCTGAGCGCATTTTCCCACTGGATGGGAAATGCTAGAGGGAGTTATGTCACTGCCCCACACTGGAGCAGCCAGTGGAGAATCTGAAGACACCAGGTAGGATAAGCAGTTGGAAGTCAAAGTTTTACATAGTTTACTTTTTTATTAAGTTTGCTTGGAAAGTAACGCCAAGTGGAAAGCAAAAGTTTAAGAAAGAAAATGCAAGAATGATATGAGCAAAAAAGTTATTAAGAGCGTTAAGTATTTATCCAATAATGCAAGCTAAATTGACTTACCAAAGAAATCAATGATATATACTTGCTTTTCTAATAAAACTTCTGCTTATAATTGGGAAGTAAATTCTCCAATAATTTCCAATAATAGACAAGTAACTCTGGTATGCTCACCGTTTTTAAGTTTATTAACAAACAAATATGAGACTTTCTGTCTTTGTAAAAAGATAGTTTATACCTTTATAATTGAACTACTTTACCAGCAGGTATAACTGAGTTATTCTCTTTGGGAATTATAAACACACACAACTATCTAATATAGACTTAAAGGTAGTAGATAAGAATAACAGATGGACGACAGATGGACAACAATGATTATTAAAGATGATATATGATGATCTTGAATGATGATTTAATTAATTGCCAGGCGCCAGTATTATATACCTCTCAGGAATCTTCTGGCAAAATTCATCTATTAGATGAGTTCATTCATAATATTTCAATCCTTTTCTGGTCATGGCAATAATCATGAAATATCTCCAAGTCAATTTGGCCTATGAATTGACTAAAAATAACAATTGTTTCAGCCAATTGATGGCAATTTTACTCCTATAATTAGGTCAATTTTGGATGTAACTCAGAATTAAAAACTTCTCAATTAAGGTTATGTCATAACTTAACAAACAACATTAAATGGGGATAAAAAGGTATATGATTAATAAACATGACGCACCCCTAATCAGGACGTCAGCAGGCTCTTATAACACTAAGTATGCCCATAATTGGGACGTATATGTTCAAGTGCTTAATAAATTAATTCCATTACTCAAACCCAAAATTCCGCCTCAGTGCATTAGTATTAGTGCATTAATTTAGAAGTTGCAATTTAGCTAATGCTATAAGACCACTTTGCACCCAAGTGGCCTCTTATTCAGGCATAATAATTTTATATTATAGCTATTGTTAGCTATAGTAGTTGGGGCGATTTAATCACATCTGAGGCAGTTTGAAATAAATCTGATTATGCAGATTATGCAGAAAAAGTAAAGAAGGATAAAGGAATCCATCAATGTGAGTATTCTTTCAGCTTTGATGGTTTTCTCAAAGGGTTTATATTTTGAGTCAATCATCAAAATCTAACAAAGAGAAAAAAATAACAAAAGATAAATGTATTTAATAATTCTTAATTTTACATAAGAAAGACATTGACGGTAGTGAACTCCTGTCAAGGATGAGGAGAGAGATCAGGAAATCAAGGATACCAAACCAAGATTATGAATAGAACAATGGGTCATATGCCCTGACTGGGGGAAACCTGGCTTTCCAGGACTAACATCATTATAAGTAAATTGACTAGACTGGCATGGCAGTGGGTTATAGGGACTGCGCTTGAGGAGGTGGTAGTGAGAAAGAAAAGGAAAAGAATCGCATGCCAAAGGTTGTCCTGAGCAGTTTTGAGTGCATATTGGCTGTGCTCTGCTGGAAATTAAAAAAGTATTCAACCTGGTATAAGGTAGCATTCTTCTGCCTTGATCCTATTCTTGCTGGAAATCTAGGCAAGAGGGAGATGTGTTGGGATTTTTGCCCACATTTCCAGCTTCCTAGGTTATCTGCTGGTTTGCTATGGGATAAGTCCCACTAGCAAATGAATAAATATCAGTTGACCTGAATTTAGGGTTAATAAAGTATGAGGATTTTGGGTAATTCGCCAGGTTTTATCCATTGGGGATCAATACATGCAAATGCTTAAACCTCGTCAGGCAGAGTTTCCAATGAAATTGAGGCATCTGATAGTTGATTGCTGATTAACTATAAGGTGTACCAATTGGGATTGGACAGGTTTTATCACCAACTGATTGGGAATTTAATTAGCAGTTGTGAGGCGAGTGATGCCACCTGCAACTAGCAAATCAATCAGTTGGTTTGTGACCTGCTATAATGGGTAAAGAATCTCATTGCCTAAGCATGTTGCTAGCCAAATGTGGTTGGTTTGCTGTGATTGAGTGGGAACATTAGGGACACGTTTTCTGGCTCTTTCTGTTTTAGGTCTCTGGGATGTCAGACGGAGGAATCCCTAACCAATGAAGAAGACCATTGTCAGTAGAGATGTCATGGGGAAATTCAATGGCAACGGCTGCTGTTTCATAGCTGAGACGCCAACTGAGGCGTTGTGCGCCAAATTCCACTATATGTTCCCTAGTAATTTAATTAATAAAGCAGATCAGATCATACACTAGTCAGTTCAGATTTTACCCCAAATCGATTTTAATATCAAGTTCTAATCATCTTCAGTTATAATTATTGTATTACAATAATTGTGGACTTTTTTTATGTATAAAGAGTAGATATCAGATATTCTTAGAAGAGAAGCAGACCTTTGACATAGATCTCCGCCAACTCAGCATGATAGGAACTAGGGCCAGAACCTCTAATTCTGAGATTGGATTAAGTTCAGCTGGAATAAGGAAGATTTTCTAAGTGTCAATTCAGTATTTCGTGGAATATTCCAAGTTTAGAGTTAGGACCACCTCTGGTTTAATTATTCAACTACAGATAATAGTTTTCATACTATTATCACTCATATATATCTATCAATCAACGTGGATTGTGCACATACCAAACCTGTGCAGTTTACTTCTGGGAAATATTAGTCAAGACAGTTCTTAACAGTTGGGGACAATAGTCCCAGATTTAACATGGGTTTCTCACCTTCCCATGGACCAGTTTAGCTACAACACTCAACATGCATCTATCAGTTGTTCCCCATTTTTCATAACCATGGGTTTAACCCCGCCTTCAACATAAATCCCAGCTGTGGATACAAAGTGGAAGCGGTGGTGAACTTTGATAAAACTATTTATAAAGTACACCAGGGGGTTACAACAAATCTGGAGGCAGCAATACAAGTTTATAAAAAGAACGCTGATGGTAAAAGATGGGTAAGTCCTGCGTATAAGGAAGGGGATCTTGTGATGATTGATGCTCACAACATCCCTATCAAGCAGCCATGCAAGAAGCTGAGACAAGAAGAGGACAGAGCCTTACTGCATTGTCAGAAAGGTGGTTCACGCCTTGTACCAGTTGTATCTTCCCCCTCATTATGAATTTTTGCCATCTTTCATAAAAGCAAGCTGACGTTGTTTGAGGGCCCCCACCAGAGACTCCAGAGGCTTATCTCATTGATGGGAAACCAGAGCGGGAAGTGAAGGATACTTAGCCTCCCACCAAGTAAGAAGATGACTGTAGTACCTTGTATCTTAGAGGGGATTTGATGCAGCAGAGAACAGTTGGGTGACAGCATGTGACTGCACTTATGCCCAAGATCTAATCAAAGTTTTCCACGAGCATTTATTTGAGGCTGTAGCCCAAGTCAAATCAGACCATCCCACCATGAAGCTGGCCCCCACTTACAAGAACTTTTTCCTGGCTAAAGCCCCTAGAGGAGGATTGGAGCCCCAAAATAACAAAAGGGTAAGGTCATAGCTTAATGACATGATAGATGGCACAACTTTTAAGGATAAGGCTGCTCATCAGGAGGCCAAAAAGGTCAAGTTGCAAGGCCTTCCTGACTTGAAACATACCCTAGACCAACGCTAGGTACAGGCAATATACGCCCAGGTTGGTCCTGGAGATGTGCATGATGCTTGGCCCAGTGTTACAGCCAGGGCATTAAAATGAACCAGCTATGTTCTCAACGCTGATGGTTCTATCTTGTTACTTGAGGAATAGGGATTCAAACCCTATAATATTTATACAATTGCTAAATTGGTACAAGTCAATTTGCAACCTATAACATAAGTTTGGACAATCTCAAGTTACAGGACTCTGGCTAATGGCAGCGTGCACCTATTGGTTCACCTAAGCTTAGAACCATTTTTGCTAATTGACAGCTCTCCCCTCAGTGTTTAATAATGTTTCCACAAAACCAACTTTCCTCATTGGTCATCTGTCTTATTAAAAAATCCCATTCATTTTAGTATTTTTATGTGCACGTGCTTAGCTTTGTTTGCTATACTCTACCAACTCCAATTTAGTCAACTGTACGCACTCTTTGCTTGGTGATTTCTGTGCACCGTTCTTCTGGATGGTGCTTTGTTTAGACTTTATTAAGCAGTGGGTTCCATATCAGGGGCGGGCCCTCGCCCCCACCTCTAGTGGAACTTGAGCCTTACATACATGCTCTTGAGAGTTTTTGAAAATTCCACCAAAAGATACGTTATCTAATGAGTCCTATAACCATCAGAGGTTGTACTGGGACGTTGATTCCCCTTTGAACCTTATCCTGATGGTATTAGATCTAACTAATCATAATTGTACTTTCTTTTACTTTGGAAATTACTTTTTAGTCTAATAGGATCAAGGAAACACTCCTTATAGATTGATCAAATCTTCAATGAAGATAGGAGATTTAAGATCCACCATCTTTAACAGCTGGATAGGCTTCTAGACTTACAAGCTAAGCAGTACCAGAACTGTTTTAATCTTAATATCAATATAAAACTTAAGAAATTTTCTAGTAAGTATTAAGTAAAGATCAAATTATGAAAGAATATACCATATTTCACATGATTATATGTGTTAGTCAATTCTAATTTAGAACTGATAATTTATATCTTATGACTTGCATTGAAACATATAAAAGCTTAAAAATTGAGGGATACTTTCAAATCCAGTTTGTATATTAATGAAAAAAATTACCTGAAAAAATCAAGATAACTAGAGGGTGTTGCCATGATATGGTGTTTGAGGTATCCAAGATTAGACTGATATATCCGTAGGCTATATATAGCTATAGAACTGTTACTGTTTAGCAAAAAAAAAATAATTTTCAAAACAATTTATGACCAATCAAGATAAATATGCTCACTATATATAGTATAATGATTATTCTTAGTTTATACAAAAATTCATACTTTAATCTTAGTAGGTTAATCTGTAAAAAGCCCATAGTTAATTTTATACTTTAAGCTTCTCAGCGCATGAATCTTATATCAAAATATTTCTGTGCATTAAAAGCTTTTGTTTATAATTGGCTATAATTAAGGCTTTTAGAGCTACATACTCAGTTGTGACTTCTTTAGTGATCTATATGATATATATCATTATGCTAATTTTACTGTATAATATACTTATATACAACTTGTGCAGCTCATACTGAGTATAAAATAAAATATACTATCATTCTTTTATAGAGCTTATATATAATTTTTTATTTTACCTTCACTTGAGATTCCTATATATACAAAGCTTATAGCAGATTGAGCTTATCAGATGAGATAATGAGTACTAAAATGGAGTATAGCTAAATTATGATACATAACATAACCTAGTTGTTTTAAGCATGCTTGAAATAACAATGAGATAAAAGTTTATAAGTTTTATAGTGCTTGCTTTTAAGGCAAAGTTGATATAGTAAAGCTATGATACTAAATAATCATAAGTTAGATTATTTCATCTAACAGCTAATATAAATAACCAATTACGCTTAACTTATTAGTAGGCATATCACATTTACATCTAAAGAGTATATAAAGATTATTAGATATTCTTTGTGCTAAAGTTTGTATATCTGGCAATCAATTAACTTAAGAAGTTATATAATTTTAGAGTTATATAATCGATTATCATGTTACTCTTTTTAACCCTTGCTTAATGCTTAGTCTTTATAGAGACTTAGATGTACATATATACATATTTGGCAGATCTGAAATAGGAAGCTACTAAGTTAGTAATTTTGTTTAAATTACTATAAGTGATTACTAGTGACTGATGGGAAAAATAACATATGCATATCATCAAGTTCTATAAAATTAAGAGATACTATCTGTGAATTTGACATCCAGTTTAAATGGCCTACAATTTTTGATCAATGACAAGGCACCCTTGAACCCTAACAAGTAAAAGGACTTTAGAAATCTTTGAGCTCACTCTTTAGTTTAGCTTACATACAAATTTTTGGAAGAGTGTTGCATAGATATGGTATCAAGTATTTGAAAAGCTAATTTAACTTTTTTATGCCATAAAGAAGTAAAAAGGATATTAATTTATAGCATCAAGTTTTTGTATGCTCATTTAAGACATATAGGATTTTGGAAATGTTGCCCAAGTATATGAAATCTTTGTTCTAAAAGATGAGTATCTTTTGATGTAATCAAAGGTTGGACCCGGTAGATATCTATATCTGCAGCCAGGTATAAGGATTATGTCTAGATTTTAAATTAATATTTTGTTCATACTTTTATATGAGATTCTACAGTTTTATTCAATGCTAAATTAGGCATGAAGTTTTATAAATCATTTAATAGATGTTTGTCACATTGGATAGTAAGAGCATCATCATCATAGAGGGTAAGATGGATTAGGTTACTTTATATTTGGGATGATAATTTAACCAAATGGGATCTTTAAAATCTGAAAATAAAAGATTCAACAATTATTTATTTTTAGGAGCTTTTACATCTATTTATATTTCATCCATAATTTACTATTTATAGATTTGTAAGCCTTAGTTGCCTTAGATTGCAAATGCCAATAACACACATGTAGGCACTACATTTAAACCTAGCTCTAAAATTTATTTTGATGGTGTAAATTAAACTTTGATGAGCCTGTCTACACAGTTCTATATTGGATCTGAACACAGTTTATAATCATACTAATATAATATAGAATTTAAAAGGTGATTAGTTATCTTACATACATAATGGCAAGATGATTTTTATCTGCAACGTAGATGTATAAAAAGGAAGCGTTTTTATTTATAGTTTATAATCTTAGGGCTTAGATATAACCAATACATAATCATCATACTTAATCTGACTAAAGTAGATAGATGTCTAAGCGGGTTACCATGATCAAAAAATAATTCAAGCTATAGATGTAAGTGTATGATATACTAATAATATAAATCTAAATTAGTCTTCCCAAAGTTAAGATTTTATTTATAAAAACATAAAATATAGATATTATACTAACTATAGTAAGCTCTCAACATAGATTTAAGCTTTATCCTATGTGATTAGTAGATTTCACTTGTGACTGCCAAGTATAATCACAACTGCTATGGTGGATAAGTGTTATAATAATTAGATTGCTGTATAATATTTTTTAACCAAGCTTAGCCACTCAAGATAAGACAATTTTAAATATATTCTGACAATCATGCAGTTATGCACAAACGAATCTTTTTAAAACCATTGGGATAAGATGTCACTCATTATGAAGTGGATGTAATATAAGCATATCCATTAGGGGGTTTTCCACATTGAAAATAATCTTGAGCTCAAGTGCCACTAGAGATAATCAAGTTTACAAAGAAATACAAGCTAGGCTAATATATATTGAGTAATGTTAATGAGAAAGTTAACAAAACATAGTCAGTAACTCATGCTCTGCTACTATACTAAGCAATAGCAGCATTAGCGGAAAAGCTAAGCTTTGAGGTTGTAACAAGTGGTGGAATAAAGCTTTGCAGCTTTTACTTAGCAATCATTGTGTAAGCAGTCGTGTGGCAAATATTATAGTAATTTAAACTTAGATGTATAAATTGTTATCTAGCTATTAGATTAGCTAGTCCAATAAAAAGTTCTTAGATAACTTAGAATGGAGATTTCTACCAATGATATACAAGCTAGTCTTATAAATGATATTATCAGTAACTGTACAGAACTAAAGATAGTCATTTAATGATATCTAGATTACTAGCAAATGGCATAAAATTACTAGTAAAAATGGATATAATAGCTATTATACATAGCAGTATGTCAAATTATGTACATCACTATACTATAAAGAAAAAAGTAATTACTAAGTTTACAGCTTTATAATATCTTTTAAAAAGTGATATAGCTTGAATCTACTAAACCACATGTAAGGTAAGAGAAAATTGCCCGTTGGATTATAATTAGATGCGAAGGCTCCGAACAAGATGCTATATAATAATAAAAGCTATAATTAATTGTTAAATGTAGCAATATTGTCAACTAGTAATTTATAACATCGACCTATCTATATCCAATAGATAACTTATCGTTTTTAGTTATAAATTAGATCTATCGATATGTTTGGTATCTTCAGCTTTCTAAAAAGGTATAATACTATAATGAGCTATTGATATAAACTGTTCTATTACTTTCTGAAAACTATTAAAGCGCGATATTCAGCTATTAGTTATGGTTTAAATTGAATGGCATTATAGCACGCGGTAAAGCAATTAGAACCTAGCGTAAATATCAATTTCTCTACAGTTCAGATCAACCAATTATACTCTAGCTAATCTAAGTCTATAAACATCATATACCCAAAAGGTAATCCTTAAAATCAAACCTTAGGAGGTGATTTCATTTAGGCTTGAATTCAGGATGGGAAGGATCTATGACGTCACTACAAATGGACATCAAAGGGTGGGAGATTTGAAAAGGAAGCGAACCATTCCCAATTCGGTTAAATCCAAGCGGTAAGGTTTTTTAAAGGTACCGAATCCGGTTGGATGGCGGTTGCGACTCATAAAAACCCAAGCGGGTTACGCATGAAGGTTTAGAATCGAGGGTTCTGGGTAGCATTTCCAGCTCACACCACCGCCAACTTTATCCAAATCGGGCCGCCTTACTCCCCCCGCTCCCTTTTGGTTCAGCCCATCCCACTTGGTTGCATCCTCTTCAATTTTCATAAAAGTTTTTATTCTAGGCTTACGCGCCGATTCTGTTACCAAGCGTTATGGCGGTAGAGTTTATGCTGTTTAATTTCCCTAATTTAAAAAGGATCTGGATGGCAAGCTAAAAACCATCGAGGAGAAGATGGTCCAGGAGCAGAAGTTGCTCGAGGGCGCGCGCAAGATGCTGTCCAACGATATCAACCGCAACGTCATGTCCCACGTGGAGCAAAGGATCCAGCAGTGTGAAAAGAACCTATCCTATTTACAGTCCGAAAAGCGGAAGCTGGAGAAGAGGCGGCTTAGGCGGTCTGATTCCGAGTGCTCTACCGTTTCGCACCCGAAAGGTACTTTTCCGTGAGGGGTTGGAAATCTTGACCGTTTCAAGGGGTTGATTTGGATCGTGGTTTGACATTTCGCTAACCTAAACCTGGCTTTAGAGGAAGATCTGGCCGTGCCTATGGCCCGGATGGGTTTAGGCTTGGACGCCCCTCGGGACGCGCACGTCTCCCGTCTCAAACAAACCGCTTTGGGTATTGAAGCAACCTCTCTTCTAACCATAATGAGCTGACGAATTTTTTAAGACCTCCGCAAGGCCGACTCCCCCTCTCGCGTGAAATGATCTCCTTCCGCCTCCAGGAGCTCGAGTACAAGAAGAACGTTGAGAAAAACATGAAGGATGCGTATTCCCGGCTGAATAGCGTTTACCTTCGGGACCCCAACGTCGGCGACAACTGGAACCAGGTCCGAGCTGACTACGTCGATAGCTCATCCAAGCACCGGATCTACTCCCAAGCGCTCCGCCAATATGAGGGGGTGAACATTGGCGCGTTTGATGACGAAGAGGAAGAGGAAGGTAGATCTAGGTTTTGATTTCTTATGCTTTAAAAAGCTATTGAAATGGCTTGGATGAAGCCAGGTATCCGGCGCCCCTTGACTGGGGTCCTTTTCGTCCGGCTCATCTCGGGGCGATACCTCCAACATCTTTCGGAGTCTGAAGCCTTCGTCGTATGCAAAATTGACGGCAAGTTCCGCAGTCAGACCAAGATCAGCCGGCTGGACCGGTGGAACGAGGAATTTGAATTTGCAGTCGAAAAGGCCAATGAGCTTGAAGTCATCATCTACAACGTCCAACGCGAAGGCCCCCGATCCCGATTGGCTTGTTCTGGATCCCCATCTCCGAATTAACCGATGACATGCGAAAGAAGAACGCGGGCAATGTGGGCTGGGCACCCGCCGACGCCACCGGCCAAGTCCAGAGCGCTCAAACTTCATCGCTTGAACTGGCCCAGGCCACCAATACCGGGTCGGTGGAGTCTTGGTGGAAGGTGGAGCCGACCGGAGAGTTCCTCATGAGGTTGAAGTTTGGTAAGCTTTTCGCTTGGGGTTCGCTAACGGTGGCAGTCAAACAGGCGGGTAAAAAGCGGGCGGTGTCGCGCCTGGGGCGCCAAGGCGCCGTCCGTAAAAACAAGGAGATCGCGGCCGAGCTGCGGGGGCACAAGTTTGTGGCGCGCCAGTTTTACCAGGTCATGACCTGCGCTTTCTGCGACAAGTTCCTCGTCAACAACACCGGGTTCCAGTGTCAGGGTAAGCCTCTAACGTTGCTTTGTCTAAGCTGCTAGATTGCCGATACTTTTGCCACGAGGAGTGTGTGCCTAAGGTGGTCCTCAAATGCATCGCCACTCCCAATTACGAATTGGATGCCGATGATCAGAAGATGGATCTGCTGCACCGCATCCATCACCGCTTCGAAGCCACCACCAATCTCATGGCCAGGTGGTGCTGCCACTGCGGCTACATGATCCCGCTTGGCCGCGGCAAAGGCAAGCGCTGTTCAGGTAACCGAGCTCCGATGGCTAGCTTAGATCTAGAGTGCGGCGTGACGTGCCACGTGTCCTGCCAGCACCTGGTGCCAAACTTCTGCGGCATGACGATGGTGATGGCCAACCAAATCTTGGAGCTGGAAAAGAGCGAGAGCCGCCGCCACTCCAAACCCCCCTCCGCGGAGACGCCGAAAAAGCCCGTCACCCCCAACAAAAAAGCCAAACCCGCCACGCCCCAGAAACAGAAACCGACGTCCAAGAAGGGCCAGAGCCAGGTGTCCATCCAGGACTTTCACCTCATCTCCGTCCTGGGCCGAGGCAACTTTGGCAAGGTGCTGCTGGCGGAGGAGCTATCCACCCGCAACCTGTACGCCATTAAGGTCCTTAAGAAGGAATTTATCGTTGAAAACAACGAGGTGGAGGGGTAAGTCCCGCCTGTTAATTGTTGGCCAATTTGGCTCAGGACCCGGTCTGAAAAGCGCGTCTTCTTAACTGCCAACCGTGAGCGCCACCCCTTCCTGGTTGGGCTGCACTCCTGCTTCCAGTCGGACGCCAGCATCTACTTTGTCATGGAGTATATCTCGGGTGGCGATCTCATGTGGCACATCCAGCGTCAGCAGTTCACCGAAGCTCGTGCGAGGTAGGGGGCCTTTATGAACCTCGGCTGACCCGCCTAGGTTCTATGCCGTTGAGGTTCTGCTCGCTCTGGAGTATTTCCACCAAAACAATATCGTCTACAGGTAGTTCTGCAGCAAGCCTCCAATAACCACCCAGGGACTTAAAGCTTGACAACATCCTTCTGGCGGCCGATGGCCACATCAAGATTGCCGATTACGGCCTTTGCAAGGAGAACATGTCGTTTGGTGCCACCACCACGACCTTTTGCGGCACCCCCGAGTTTATGGCGCCCGAGGTAGATGGGTTGCCGTGCCTCGCTCACTCGCTAGATCATCTTGGAGCAGCCCTACACCCGAGCGGTAGACTGGTGGGCGTTTGGGGTGTTGCTCTATGAGATGATCCTTGGCCAGGTAATCCCTTATGGCTAGGCTGTGTTAACCTTCAGTCCCCGTTTCATGGGGACGACGAGGATGAAATTTTTGACGCCATCCTCGAGGACGACATCCTTTACCCCTACAACCTGGCGAGGGATTCGGTGTCGATTTTGCAGAAGGTAATTGGCTCGACTTTGATTGACGCCCACGTCAGCTCCTTAACCGCGACCCCACCAAACGCCTGGGCGGTGGCGTCGAAGATGCCCTCGAAGTCAAACGGCACCCCTACTTCAAGGGGGTTGTATGGGAGGATTATTTGGCCAAGCGGGTCACCCCTCCCCACATCCCCATCATCGTAAGCGAACTCTCTTCTGCTAACCAAAGCCTAGGCCTCAAGAACCGACACCTCCAACTTTGACGAGGAGTTCACCAAGGAGAAGCCCGTCATCACCCCCTCCAACTCCATCCTGTCCTCCTCCGACCAGCAGGAGTTTCAAGGCTTCTCGTATGTCGCCGATTGGGCCAACCCGGCCATCTAATTTAATTCGCTCCCCTAATAAATCTCCCCTTTCCGTCAGCCCACCGCCACTTTGTCTTAAGGGATATTCCGGACGCCTCGAAGTTACTTTCCTATAGGTTACTGGTTCCGATGCATGGAATTTCAGCTTTAATTCTTTGATGCGGGGCGAATAGTGGATTGTTATGCCGGTTTGGATGTTTTAGAACCATTAAAATGTACTCCAATCCTTATAGCTTTGTTATTGATTAGTTTGGAAGTTAGACCAAGTTGCGATGAAGCTAACCGACATCATTTACCACTCCTGAGTTTAGATGAAGCTTAGCTGGATACAATAGATGGATGGAGCTATCCTCTGAAAGCCGGTACAGTTGTATAGGTTATCATATCGCTTTATCCATTTGGTCACCCTTCCAGATGGTCTAACTGGGCGATATCCTTTAGATTTTGCTACGGCCCACTAGGTTTTTTACGGTTTACCTTAAAGTGAGGGTGATTTGGTGTCAAAGCTTAGGTTGGTTAGGGTTCATGATTGATGGATTTTATATTAGATGTAGTTATTGACCTATTGCCATTTCAAAGGTTCAGTGTTTGAGCCCCTTGGGCCAAAGAGTTCTCTGAGGTGGTGGGCAAGGGCAACGGAACTTGATCAACAAGCCAAACATCGTTAGGTATTCTTGATCTGATACATGAGCGAGGATCTCTAAAGGCTGGATCACTGAAGAAGGATTACTAGGGATGCGGCGTTCAATAAAAAACCTGACCAATAGGGTAGGCAGGTTCAGATCAGCCCCCAAACTAAATTTCCAGCTGGATCGAATTAGAAACCTACAGCTTGGTGATCTAGTTGTTGGTATGCTCACCTATCTCACTCAGATCGACTTTTTCCTGTGGCTTCCTAGCTTATGACTCGGTGGCCCTAAAGGTGGTCAGCAGTTGCTCTACACATGGCATTGTTAACCTGAATTGGCTTAAATTTATTTTACGCCTTACTGTATAAAGGTGAAGGTGGATAACTTACCCTTGGCCTTAAGGGGATATTTTTAAACGTGTGGTGAATCCATAGAAGTCAAGTGCAGGGGGTAAGGTAATTTACTTATAACTATTTGGGTAATAAACTTGAAGTTCAGTGCCTTAAGGCTACCAATGTAGGGGACTTGGGTCACCGGTACAACTGGGTCCTGGACAAGCACCCTGAAAGTGGAAAATTTGGCAAAGTGGTCAGCTTTCACCCACTGGAGGATTATAACAGCTAGCAGGGGTTTAGCTAAGATGATCTGGTTAGTTGATTTTAATCATTTGAGCCTTTAGATAAGTGTATAAAGGCGCAAAAACCAACAGTTGGGGTGATCAATTAGTATCAATTAAATGCATCTCTATATAGTTTTTGGGCTCTACAATTTGGTGCAAGGCTATTCTAAATTGAAGTCTAAAAGACCAGACAATACATTTTTTTCATTAAAAGGAGGTAGCTGGCATCAATGAACTAGATCAGATTTTTGTTTAACTACCACAATATACAACATGTACAGAACTAAATAATTCAGAATAACTGGTAATTACATCAGATCCTAGGCATCATTATTACTGAACTACAAAAATTATTTCATCTTTCTAAAAGTATAGGTTAATGGTAACAGTAGCTTATCACATTAGCTGTCATAACTGCAATTGTCACCTGAATATTCATTGAGCCACCTCCAAGGAAGGCTCTATATTTGACGAGATCCTTGGTGTAGATCTTATCTTACTTTTAGACTTGAGGTTAAGTATATCTGTTTGTGTGATGATTAAACTATGATAGATACAACGCATCTTGATCATAGCAGTTTTATTCTCCGAGTTAACTGATTCAATCATATTGTATCATATCATCTATATTAATCTAGGCAATCTAGCTAAAATAAAAAAATGGTTTCAGGTGATAGCTAGGTTAACTGACCCATTCAAGTAAATTTTGCACAATTTGATCTAGTCTCATCTGAACGGATACTTCTGATAAACTTTCAATCAAGATTCAAGGAGTTTTGTATGCATGAGATAATTATAGGCAGGATGCCTTGAAATTAAGATCAGATATCTCTATAGATATCATAAGATATAGTGTAATATTAATTGGATTTGACTCACGTGATGTCAAGTTATTCTGTGTACTAAAAGATGGTACTTCAAAAAGTCATAAAAGATAATATGGATTGATAGTAATATAATAACTAAGAAAATTTTAAAGGAGGCACCAGTTGACGTTTGACATACTAGTAGTTTACAATCTAGTATAAAGATGAAGCTTATTTAAGGTAAGTTGATTTAAGGATGGATAAAACTATCATAGATTGAGGTAAAGCACAGTCAGTTGATTTGAAACCTACTACCTAATTTAGGTTGACTGATAATCTTTATATTATCTCTTTGTCTGTATTATCATTAATTTTTCATTGAGTATTGTAAATCATGATACTCATACATAGTACTATAGTGTATTTCTTCTTAGGTTGAGTGTCTATAGCACTAAAAGATAATATTAAACAATAATCATTCATTAGGGTTCTTTTACTGATAATATAAAGAATGTATGAAACTTAAAAACTAACTTGAGCTATACAATATGCAGATGCTTTTTCTTATTACTACTTATTATTTAGAAAAAGCTTAAAGAGCTAGAAAGTTGTTTGAAAAATTAAATAAATCCTAAACTGTCTTAAGCGGCTTAGCAATAGCAAAACTATTGTTGAGATAAATATATCTTTAAGCTATAAGTAAGCATCTAAAATTTAAGGGATTGAGTTGCTGCTATAAGACACATTATAACAAGGATCTATAATAAGGTTTGCTTCAATACATATATATATTCTAGCACTTTATCTATATTAAATCAACTAATCTATTAAATTAAAAGGGCGTCATGTTGCAATTAAGCTTTGATATAAGAAAAAATTAATACACAGTTTGTATTATAATACCATAATCATATCAAAAAGCATTCAGATAGTTACTGTATAAAATCATTGGTAACAGACACAAGACTTAAAAAGAACTTCTGAGTATAAAATTTATCTGATACCATGTCACATTATCATTTAATAGTTGGCCAAAAAAGTTGAACGCTGTACTTTAAAACATTTTTAACTATGATTAGTAGAATTGATTATATTGCAACAAGATAAATTTATACTATTTGGATAAGACTCATATTTAGCTGACTGGATGTCTGATCAGGTTTCATTTTGAATAAATCAGTATCTATGTTAAAACTTCAGTAAAACTAATCATTATCTATGGAAATCAAGATTTTTATCAACCACTTCATTTAAAAAGTTAGCAAGGTTATATACTTGGTTTTAGAGTTAACCATAATAAAAATATTTTGTTATATATTTTTAATTCTAGTAATTAAATAATCTAGCCTTGAAGCTGTACCATTAATTATTTGTTATAAAAGTTAAAAATATAAACAACTTTAAATAGCTAATCATAGTACTATAACCCTTCTTTGAAGTACTAACTTGGGTTATAGTGGATTGTAATTACCAAGATCTGGACCAATCAGTATATATATGGCTCTACAGAGTATGAACATTAAATAACCCTATCAACTTGTATGGCATTATAATATACAGCTTCAGGTACTAGCTTTAAGTTCTCTATCTTAATTCCATAGTAAGAAAACTGTAGCTTGCAAACTGATAAAACTACCTTAATTTATAGATATCTAAAAGGTTACTTTGATATTCTATAGAATGCACTGTAACAGGGTGGAACTATTATTTGAATGGAAAATAACTATTTGTGCTCAGTGAAACCTAACCTGTATATAATATCAAGTGATAGATAAGTTAAAAAAATAAATTTCTTAGAGCTATCCTTTCTAAGTAGACATCAAATGTAAGTCCTGGAGACCAGCCCCTGCAACTGAATATAAGCAACACCACTTCTGAACAAAAAGAGGTCTCAAGGGCTAAGTGGACTCCATGTTGCAGTTGAGTGACTTGGCACACGTGGTAGATGAGCGCTGGGTGACTGCTCTCCACCCAAGAAAAACCCATTCCCACCCCTTCCCCCTCCTCAACCCTGGTAATTTTAATAGAGGGAGTCTGCAGAGAGATTGCGCACACCAGAGGCCATGGGAAGGCACCTAGGAACTCCACCCTCCAGGAAAACTATGTAAAAATTTTGGAGAAATAGCATTTACCAACGTTGGATCCTGGCCTTCACATTCTGGTCTGGGGGAGCTGGTCCTGTCTGGCCAGTGCCAGAAATCAGGTTGGGGCATGACTCAGATCTTGAACCAGACACCAAACAACTTGGACCAGTTGCACCAACTCTCCAGGATGGATCCAGGAAGTTCAGATTGTGCAAGTAGCCCAATTGAGAGTTTGGACTAGGTCTCAAACAACTCAGCTTAGCAGCTCCTGCCTCCCAGGATGAATCTGAAAAATCTAATTTATGAAAACAGGCTAACTTGGATGACCAGGGCCTGGATTGGCACCATCAACTTGGTTTGGTTTCAAGAATGCAGAAAAATTTGCAAAAGAATTTTTTTGATTTTTGCTAAAATCTCAAGTTTCCCTCCACCCCCTCCCTGCCAGCCAACCAAATCCCATTGCCAAACCCCAAATGACCAATCCCATAATACCTCACCTATGCGATTCACCCAGTACTAAGGTAACTGCTCTTCCCAGGGGCGGTTGTTGTTTCATTCTCTTAACTTCCCACATTTTGTGTTTAATAAAGTTCAATTATCCTATACAGCTTGCCGCAGACTCTGTCCACTTTACTTTTAACTAAAATTCTGTCAATCAATCCATAAAGTGTGCCATTGCCCAAGTTCTCATCCAATGTTTGCCAACTGGATCATCTGGTCACTTGACCCCACCATGTGGCAGCAGATCATAAATGCAATAAAATGGCTCACCCCTGACTAAAAACCCGCTGTCTCATTCATTATTGCATGTCTGTTTAATGTGTACCATCCCATCTGTTCTCCTGCTGAGTTTCCCAAAACCACTCCCCTGTTGGAGCAGCACCAGAGCGGCCCTGCCCCACCACTCACAGACTTGGGTTCCACACCTGGCTCAACCGCTGATGGTTCAGCCCACCTGTGGGACCTGGAGCACCCCATTCAGGGGAAACTTAGCCCCAACCCCTTTGCAGGTCATATTCCCCCTCCCTTCTCCCCTCTGATTGCGCGGCGGCCCCTGTGTTGCCCCTCTCTAGTGCAAAAGCTCACCTGTTAGAATAAGAAGGCCAGCAACCACAAACCCTGGAGGAGTCATTGTCCTCCCTGCCTCTATCACCCTTGGGGGTTACCCTGCAAGACTCATAGTTGCCCCCATTGCAACCATCTGGTTTGCCTTGGGGCCTTTGGTACATTAATGTTTTTACTTTCCTCACATCCCCAATAGAACTCCACTCTTACAAGTCACTTGGACCGCTGTGCCTATGGCATTCTGGGCTCTCCACTGGGTGCTCATGCACCCTGACTGGGAGCCCAGTCTAATTCTTATCAGCCAAATCCATGACATAATTAACTGACCAGTAATCTCAGCCTTCTCTGCTCTCCTCGCTGGCACTGGCGAAGCGTTGGCCTACACTCTCACTCTAAATGTGCTCTCCCTCTGTGACCTGGCATTCTCCTGCTGGTCAGTGGCCTTATTCATCTGGGCTTGCCAACAGGCTTTGCTAAACTGGTCCCCACCCTGCTGAGCCCCAGCAACGAGTGTCACCCCATCAGTTAACATGATAGGGATGGGGGTCCCTCTGTCTCTTCTGATGAGGTGGCCAATCAGATCTCTGGGCGTCCAAGTGGAACTCCAGA
Organism: Massospora cicadina; assembly: GCA_022478985.1. NCBI lineage: Eukaryota > Fungi > Entomophthoromycota > Entomophthoromycetes > Entomophthorales > Entomophthoraceae > Massospora > Massospora cicadina. The sequence goes on along the minus strand of JAKSZP010013586.1, from coordinate 44,306 downwards.
TGCTCTTTACTGCTGATGGTGGGAAATCCCCGCTTCCTTCTGATGCCCAGCAGAGTGTGGCTCTCCTTGACGCCCTGGATGGGGATGCCTGTCATTGGGTCAGGGGAGTGCCCGCTCTGCTGCTAAGTCTGGCAACCCCACCCCTTACTTTCGCTGGTCACTTCAGTGGTCCAGGCCCCTGAGTCAAGACTGGCGCGCCTTCTCCATATTTTTACATTGGACAGACAGCCATGGACCTACCCACACTGATAGAAGCCTTTGCAGTTCTAGCTCCCACTGTGCACATCACTCCCAAAATTGCCATCTCCACCTTCTGAGCTGCCTTGGACTCCACCACGGCCACTCATGCATCTTGGGACCCTCTCCCCAGGTCCTTAGAAATTTCATTCTCTGTGGACCGTGCAATTGGGGCCAGGCCCTTCCACATCCCCACGTGTACTGTCGCAGCTCTTGAGGTACCATGTACCACCCCTCCACCCTACCAGCAGTCTCAGTCAAGGGAAGCATCCCCCTGGGCTTGCCGCCCACTGCCCCCCTCTGTGCCCACCTTGGGTATCTCCCCCTTGGGGGAACCCCTGCCTGTAGCACCCCCTGTCCTCACCCTGATCAGGAGGGTGGCCTGTTGGTCTCCCAAAGCTCAGAGTCTGCTCAGCTTGGCACTATTGTTCCCCCAGTTGACCCCAACTCCCCCTGAAGAGAGTGGATTGGGTGTATGTATCAACCCTCGCCTCCCCATTTGGGACAAGGAGGAAACGAAAATCCTTCCCCAGTTACAAACCAGCCCAGCGCCTCCTAATCAATCTCTCTTAATAATGGGTCATGCCCCTCCTCAGCTGCCCTCTCTCTTGCTCATCCCAATAAAGAGGATCAAGCCTACTTCCTGTTCCCTATTTCCTTTCCCTCAGAGCTGGGCGAAATCACTGTACAAGCCCTCCTTGACACTGAAGCGGCGGGCAACTTTATCAACCTCAGTGTGGCACGTTCCTTGGACCTGGTGATGGAGGAAGCTTGTATCCTGGGCGCCTCATCAGAGCCCATGAAGTCCTACTGCATATGACGCCCATTGTACTTCTCCATTCATGAATTTGGGTTTAGTGACCACTTCTCAGCCGTTCAGGATTTGCTCTATCCCGTAATCTAAGGGTGGGCTGGTGGCACCACCAGCAGGTCCACAGTAACCTTGTAATTAACTCCTTGTTGTTCACAAACCTTAATTTGAGCGGAGAGTTTTCTCTGATAAAAACCCTTCCCCTGAGCACATCTCTTGGCTCCATCTCACCTCCTGGCCCCACTCCAATTGACCTCCCTTCAGATTTCCCTTCCTTCCTAGCCCCTTATAAGGCTATCTTTGATATGTCACTGGCATCCAAGCTTCCTTTAAGCTCTGAATATGATTTGTCATTCCAGCTGATGGTTGATCTAGTCAAAATCAACTGCCCCCTCTACCCCTACACTGAAGAAGAGGATAAGGCTTTGGGTATTTGGCTAGATGAGATGTTAGAGAAGATTGCAGCTCATCAAAAAAATTTTCCCTGTCGCCTCCCCCAAAGTTTTTGCTTGGAAAGCAGATGGCTCTCTGCGCCCTTGTGTCGATTATGGCCACCTCAACAACATTACCATCCCCAAACCATACCCCTTACCCTTAGAGCAAACCATTACCCAAGCCATCTCCAAGTCCCACATCTTCTCAAAGTTGACCTAGTGAACGCCTTTAATCAGGTGAGGGTTGCGAGGGGACAGGAGTGGCTTACAGCTATCCAAACCTGCCGAGGTCTTTTCCAGTTAAGGGTGATGCCCTTTAGACTAAAGAATGCCTCAGCCACCTTTCAGCGCCTCATTGATGATGTGCTGGGGGACTTGCGCTTCTCATGCTCTGTGGCTTGAATCAACTATATTCTGATCCATTCCCCACCCCAGTACAAAACGCCATGGATCTAGAAGCGGTGTTGGCAGCCTTCCACAAGGCAGGGCTCATCGTAAAACCCTCCAAGTGTGAATTCTTCAGTGATGAGGTTACTTTCTTAGGTAATCTTGTCCTGAAGGATGGCTATGCTGTCCCCCCTGAAATCTCAAGGCTATCAAGTTTGGCTCACCCTAACTACACAAAAACATTCGCAGCTTCCTTGGTACTGTCACCCTTTTGAAAAATTCTCCCCAGTCTTCGCCCAACTGGTGGCACCCCTCCACCCCCTCACTGGGAAGAACAATCCTTTCAAGTGGTCCCCTGAATGCCAGCAGGCTTTTGAGTCTATCAAGGAGGTCTTCCTCACAGCCGCAGTCCTGAAGCACGCTGACACCTCCTGCCCCTTTATAGTAGCCTGTGATGCTTCGTCAGTGGGAGTGAGCGCCGTGCTGCTACAGGAACATGATGGAGTCAAACACTTGGTGACCTATTACTCCCACAAGTTCACCTCAACAGAACAAGCATGGCCAATATATGATAAGGAGCTAGTGGCAGTGGCGTGGTCACTCACCCACTGGCAATACCTCCTGAAGGGCGCCCAACATGAAACCACTGTTCAGACAGACCATAAGGCTTTAATCTTGTTGGAGATACAACTAAGATAACCGAAATTACTCCAGATCAAGATTTGATATCGTGGTCTAATGAAATTGTAAAATCCATGATGGGTATTTCCGATTCTAAATTTGACCAAAGAAAGACCCTTTAGAGTTATCAGCCTCCTATGATGGGTGAGGATAAGTAATCAGAAGAAGCTCAGCAATCCAAGACGACCAAGTAATCCAAATGACTAAGCTTTTTGAAGGGGCTAAGCCCTCACTAAGAAGGTTGATTACTTCTAATAAGAGCTCTATTAGATCTGACCATCACAAGTAAATTAATGACAATAATAATCAGAAATATCAGTCATTTGTTAGGAAAGATCTTACCTCGGGTGAATCACGGAAATCCTCACAAAGAAACACTAAATTTTCCCCTATAATTATCTCTGATTTTTAATTGTTAAAGTACCTCAAATTCTTGTCTCACGTAGCCTAATTTTGGTCTATCTTCATACAGGATTCTGTATTTCCAGTTGGAATCAACTATAGCAACGGAACTAATAACTTTGTTGCAATTGTGTTTATCTTTGCTAGAACCATGTTACTAATAATTTTGTAGCCTTCATAGCACCTGCTTATTGTAATTTCTCACGAAATTCCAATACTGGTGCTCCTTGCCATGTCTGCTTCTGAGGCTACCTGGTGAAAACATACTTTCACAACCATGAATATGTCTAGAGAGAAGAGCCTTTTCTGAAAAATCTTTGAGTATCACCTGATGGATACACTCTAATTGGCAAGATTTACCTTACACTAATATCAATAATCTACAAAATCAAGCTTCAATGGACTTGGCCATCGAGGTCCCTGACCAATCTAATTATCAGATTCAAGCAGCAAATGTTGAAGAAACCGTCAAAAGCTTGATCAGGGGGCTATTCAGCCTGGTGCTCGCCCTAATCATGACCAAGCATCTAAAGTTGCTGACAACATGATTAACTTATATAACTGAGCGGAGTCACAGCCCACCAAAGTTGGTTTGTCTAGAACTGAGCAGTATCTCTGGCATTACTTACATCCTGATATTCACCATTTACTCCAGATTTTGGGGTTGCATTATCTCAAAATCCAGCGCTAGTTGACTTTAGCGCAACAATTTCACTCTCAACTATCTTCATTTTATGAATGGCATCCAACTTTGGAAGGGATAATCAAGAGGCCATTCTCGATAATAGAAGAGAAATCAACATTATTCATAACCAGTTGGTGAGAATCAGTAATGGAGTTGTGGGATACATCAGCTAAGAAGTATCTCATCAAGTTAGCGATGCCACTAATCCTATTCAACACCGGATTACCTCCCTGGAGGATGAGATCAAGAGACAACTAGATCAGCTGCGGGCCAAACATGAGAAGAGCTTGGGGGAGCTTAATGGGCTAACCCAACATATTGTCCAAGTGGTGGGTAATATTAGAGAAGGTGAACCCAGCCCTGTTGGTCCTCCTGGACCACCAGGACCATCTAGCTCCCCATCAGTAACCACAGGACCTCCTGGTGAACGTGGTCCCCCTGGTACAGTGAGTCAACAAGGCCTGCCAGGACCAGCAGGTAGAGATGGGTCGCAAGGACCCCTGGGACCTCCTGGTCCCCCTGGCTCCTCGCTTCCAACGTCCAATTATGAACCTTCAATGCTCCTAGTATCTCGAGTACAAGCATTAGAAACACAAATTTGAGCCCTAGCTTAAGGGTGTTTCTTATCCTTGAAAGTTCTTCCGACTGATACAGACTATTTCTTAATCAACTTACTGGATGGCGTTAATAATGCACATCATCTATGCGATGAAAATCAAACTATGCTAGAAACCCAGTTTGCTTCATTGACAGCGTCCATTGAGCAGATGACTGCCAAATGTGAAGTAATTGAGACCAAGCAAAATGAGATGTATGCTGCGATTTCCAACTTAAACTGAGCCCCTACAAATGACCAACTTAACTAGTGGGTTCAAAATTTACAATTTGACTTGAACCACTTGAGACAAAAAGTTGACTGACAATTCATCCCCATTTTGTGGAGATTGCAGAACCTTTAGTTTATCTTTTACACAAGGAAGTCCCTTTTGTATGGGAAGAATCACAGCAACAATCCTTTGATGCACCAATCATATCCCATCCTGACTTTTCAAAACCTTTTATACTATTTACCAATGCCAGTGATATTGCTATTGGGGCCATTATGGCTCAACATAATACCAATCTGGTTAATCACCTCATCACATACTATAGTAAAACCCTTTCTAGGCCAAACGCAATTATAGCATTACCAAGAGAGAATGCCTCACTGTGTTGTCCGCCATCAAGCATTTCTGCCCTTATCTATATGGCAAGCATTTCACTATTGTAACGGATCACGCTTCCCTGAAGTGGTTGCAACAAATGAAGGATCCTGATGGGCGCTTAGCTAGATGGGCTTTAAAGCTCCAAAATTATGACTTTACTATTCAACATCGCACTGGAGCTATACATCAAAACGCTGATGGCCTTTCTCAATTGCCTATCTTAACGTTATTCTCTGCAGAGGAAGATCACATTTATGACCTGATTGGTAGACCTGAGCTCTGGTTCCATGAATCTAAGGATGTTATCTCAAAGTTACAATCCTTAACCAAAGACACTCAGGTTAAAGAAGGTTCATTATATAAAAAGTCAGGATCTAAGTGGTTGCCCTTTATTTGGCCCTCTGCGAGGACTGATACTATTATGGAGGCCCACCAAACTGTAGGTCATGGAGCTGTCGCTAAGACACTACAGTGGTTAAAAAATCATTGTTACTGGGATAACATGCTGGAATCTGTACATGATGTGCTGGAATCTTGTCTTAAGTGCCAACAACAACGTGGTGGAAATCTGATGTTCCAACACCAAATTGTGGGACCTTCCAAACCCTTCTCTACTATGAGTATTGATGTGGTGGGTCCTCTCCCTATGGCTACCTATGGACATCGATATATTCTGTTAGCTATTGACCATTTTACTAAATGGATTGAAGCTATTTCAGTTTCCACAGTCACCGCCAAGGTGATGATGTCCTTTCTTTTCAAGCAAGTTTTCACCAGGCATGGTAGCCCAAAGTCCTGTTATTGGATAATGGGACCAACTTCATTTCTCAGGTGGTAGCTGAGCTTACCAAACTAATGGGTACTTATCAGTCCTTTACGACCCCTTATAATCCTTCTACTAATGGTGTGGTCAAACAAGCAAATGGTACCCTTGTAGCCATTCTTCAAAAAATGGCCTCAAATGATCCTAGTAGGTGGAACCTTTACTTACCTAGTGCAATGTTAGCCTATAGAGTTAGCTAACATCGTATTATTGGAATGTCTCCTTTTAAAGCTTTATATGGTCAGGAACCTATCCTTCCCTCAAGTGTACAACCTATACTTGATGAGGTTACCCCACAAACTACTAATTTAGCTATGAGGAGATTAGCTGATAAAATAATTCAATTACAAGCATTATATTCAAGTTCCCTTTATGCTACCACCTTGAAGGAAGGTACCAGAACCAACGCTAGTAGACCTATGCTACCAGAATACCAAGTTGGGAATTTTATACTCTTCGGGAGGTAGGATTCACAAATTAGACACCTTATGGGCTGGTCCTTATCATATTATCTATTGTTGGGGTAATGAATACTCAATTTCCACTATTGATACTGGTACTGTTATTAATAGAGTGCATAGCAGGTTTCTTCACAATTATGTGCCCCCTAGGCAAGATCTTGAGGAGGACATTGTTGGAGATACAACTAGACCAGAATTACTCCAGATCAAGTTTTATATCTCAGTCTAATGAAATTGTAAAATCCACAATGGGTATTTCCAATTCTTAATTTGACCAAAGAAAGACCCTTCAGAGTTATCAGCCTCTTATGATGGGTGAGGATAAGTAATCAGAAGAAGCTCAGCAATCCAAGACGACAAAGCAATCCAAAATGACTAAGCTTTTTGAAGGGGCTAAGCCCTCACTAAGAAGGTCGATCGCTTCTAATAAGAGCTCTATCAGATCTGACCATCACAAGTAAATTAATGACAATAATAATCAGCGATATCAGTCATCTGTTAGGAGAGATCTTACTCTCGGGTGAATCACGGAAATCCTTAAAAAGAAACATCAAATTTCCCCTATAAATATCTCTGATTTTTAATTATTAAGTACCTCAATTCTTGTCTCACGTAGCCTAATTTTGGTCTATTTTCATACAGGATTCTGTATTTCCGTTTGGAATCAACTATAGTAACAGAACTAATAACTTTGTTGCAATTTTATTGATCTTTAGTAGAACCATGAAACTAATAGTTTTGTAGCCTTCATATCACCTGCTTATCATAATTTTTCACGAAATTGCAATAACTCTACTACTGCAAACCCCAGAAGCTGAGGCACTGGCAAACTCGCACATACCAGGATCTATGTCGGTTTCATTTTAAGTATGAATTCATAAAAGGCCCCCTGAACATTTTGCTGGACATGCTCAGTCAAAATCCCTCCCTGTCTCTTGATGAAGGGAAGACCCGCTAGATCTCACGACTGTAGTGCCCCCTCCCAAATTCTCTCATTGGCCCCCTACAGTAGCCTTTGCTGACTTGGCCCCAGATGTCCCAATCCCTCAGTATCATCGCCTCCCAAACCTGTGGCCCCAAAGGAATAGAGCTTTAGGCTGACTTAGAGTCCACAAACCATAAGAGAGCTCCATATACCTTGCAGGAGGAAACAATCTGGCTCCACAATTGGGTTTGAGTCCCCACTTCCCTACATAGCCATATTATTAAGGAACATCATGTCCCCCTGACAGTTGGACACCCCGCGTCAAAAAGTGTTCAGACATCATAAAGAGAACTTACAACTGGCCTGGGTCCTCAAAGGACATTCCCACCTGGATCTCCCATTGTGTCATCTGTGCCCAAGCGAAATCTGATCATTCTGGTAGAAAGGGCTGTTACACCTCTGCAGTAGGTTGAGGGCCCATGTACCTTGGTCTCAGTGGATTTCATCGTGGAGCTCCCACCTTCCAGTAGCTCAGATGCTATCATGGTAGTTATAGACCGATTTACCAAGTTTGCACTCTTTATCCCCTGCCTCTCATCTATTACTGCGGTGGAGACCGCAAATTTGTTTGTCAACCATGTCTTTGCCATTTTTGGTCTCAACAAGGAGATAGTGAGTGACAGGGGACCCCAGTTCACTGCCCGGTTCTGAGAAAAGCTGTTAGCCCTCCTCAGCATCAAGCCCTGCAGATCCACCGCCTACCACCCCCAGTCCAATGGGCAGATTGAGCGGATGAACCAGTTACTGGAGCAGTACCTGCACTGTTATGCGACGGCCTTGCAAGACACCTGGGCCAAGGATCTGCCCCTAGCACAGTTTGCATACAACAATTCCCTCCATTCCTCAACCAACCTCTCCCCCTTTGAGGCCACTCTGGGGTACAACCCCTCCTTTCAAATTGGTCCCCAGCTCTCCTCAGCAGTTCCCACAGCTGAGGACCGTGTAAGCTCACTCCATGAGACACAAAACCTGGTATGCAAACACTTGATGGAGTCCATTGAGGACTACAAGAAGTTTGCTGATTGGAAGCGCCTCCCTGGACATGAGATTAAATTTAGTTCTCTCATCATGTTGGACACCCACAACCAACCTGAAAGCCCCTACCCGTAAGCTAGCAGCCAAATGCTCAGGACCCTTCAAGGTTGAGAAGGATTTAGGCAATGGGGCCTACCATTTGAAACTGCCTACGCATTGGAAGAAGCATAATTTTTTCCATACCTCCCTCCTAACCCCCTTCAAAGGGAAAGGCCAACATCCCTGGAGCCAATTGTTGTTGGGGAATCCAGGGAAGTGGAGGTGGAGGCTATCATGGCTTCCTAGAGGTCCCGCTGATCCATTAAATACTTGGTCGCCTGAAAAGGCTACCCTTCATATGAGAACAGCTGGGTGAATGTGCGTGATTATGCAAACTTCAAGGACATGATAGAGGAATTCCACACTTCCCACCTGGCAGCCCCCATCCCCCAGAAGATCGCGGCCATCTTGGCCTTAAAGCTACCAAAGCAGCACAAAAATTATGCCTTGGTATATGTCCCCAATGGTGAATCCTCCCTGTCAAAAAAGGAAAGGGTAGTGTAAGTCCTGGAGACCAGCCCCTGAAATTGGATAGGAAGCAACACCCCTTCCAAACAAAAAGAGGTCCCAAGGGCCAAGTGGACCCCCTGTTGCAGTTGAGTGACTTGGCACACGTGGTAGATGAGCGCTGGGTGACTGCTCTCCACCCAAGAAAAACCCATTCCCACCCCTTCCCCCTCCTCAACCCTGGTAAGTTTAATAGAGGGAGTTTGAAGAGAGATTGCGCACACCAGAGGCTATGGGCAGGCACCTAGGAACTCCACTCTCCAGGCAAACTATGTAAAATTTTTGGAGAAATAGCATTCACCAACAATTAATCCTGGCCTGCACATTCTAGTCTGGGGGAGCTGGTCCTGTCTGGCCAGTGCCAGAAATCAGGTTGGGGCATGACTCAGATCTTGAACCAGACACCAAACAACTTGGACCAGTTGCACCAACTCTCCAGGATAGATACAGGAAGTTCAGATTGTGTAAATAGCCCAATTGAGAGTTTGGACTAGGTCTCAAACAACTCAGCTTAACAGCCTCTGCCTCCCAGGATGAATCTGAAAAATCTAATTTATGAAAACAGGCTAACTCGGATGACCAGGGCCTGGATTGGCACCATCAACTTGGTTTGGTCCCAAAAATGCAGAAAAATTTGCAAAAGAATTTTTTTGATTTTTGCTAAAACCTCAAGTTTCCCTCCACCCCCTCCCTGCCAGCCAACCAAATCCCATTACTAAACCCCAAATGTTCAATACCATGATACATCCCCTATGCAATTTACCCAGTACTTAAGGCAACTGCCCTTCCCAGGGGCAGTTGTTGGTTTATTCTCTTATATTCCGTGCTTTACACTTAGTAAAGTTTGAATACCCTATACAGCTTTCCGTGGCCTCTGTACGCCTTACTTTTAACTAAAATTCTATTAAAAAATCCAGTGGAGCGCGCCATCACTCAATTTCTCATACCAATGTTCTCCAACTGGATCATCTAGTTGCTTGACCCCGCTACATGGTGGCAATTGTAAATGAAATAAACTGGCTCACCCCTAATTGTGAACCAGCTGTCTCGTTCATTATCTTGCATCTGTTTAATGTAAACACTCCCAGCCACTCTACTGCTGAGTTTTCCAAAATCACTACCCTGTTGGAGCAGCATCAGAGCAGCCCTGCCCCACCTCTTGAAGACTTGAGGTCCACACCTGGCTCAGCCACTGATGGTTCAGTCTGCCTGTTTGACCTGGAGCATCTCATTCTGGTGAAGCTTGGCCCCAACCCCCTTCGCAGGTCATATTCTCTCTCCATTCTCACATCTGATCGCATGGCGGCCCCTGTGTTGCCCCTCGCTGGCGTGCAAGATCACCTGTTCAAATCTGAAGTCCAGCAACCACAAGCCCTGGTAGAGTCATCGACCTCCCGCCTCTCCCACCCTTGGGGGTTGCCCCTTTAAGGTTTGTGGTTGCCCCCATTGCAACCATCTAGTTTCCCTTGGAGGCCTTTGGTATGTTAATGAATTTATACTTTCCCCACATCCCCAATAGAACTCTAACCCTACTAGTCGCTTGGACCGCTGTGCCTATGCCATTCTGGGCTCTCCACTGGGTGCTTGCGCACCCCAACTGGGAGCCCAGTCTGATTCTTATCAGCCAAAACCATGACATCAAAGTCTTCAAGTTTGTTTAGCAATGTTTTTCATTATTAAAATTGATATCTATCTTAAAGTCTAGGACTTAAAACGTTGCTTTTTGACTGTGGCTTAGTCTTATATATCCTAAGTTAGATCAGTTTTATATGTTTGTAGATGAGGGTTAGATTTGGCACTGGGCTGTATCTCCATGAGCTATTAATTAGGCTCAATTTTTAAAAACAATAAAGTGATGTCCTTAAAAGGTGACTTTATATGAATAAGACCTCACCGCCCATACACAATCTAGGTCATGGTTTTAAACTCCTATGTTGATATTGGTGCAGGGGCGTCATATCACAATAGCACAGGTATACTAACAAAAAAGGCAAAGTATGAAGACAATGTCCTCATGGAAAAAATGGAAAAAGACAGTCTGTCCAAATAGGCTTTTATCAAACTTAATGGAAGAAGCACACCATGGTATTTGTACTGACATAAGCTTTGGGGCTATGTAAATTAAATCTTCTTCATTGTGGTATACTTCACCACCAGCTATTGTCAAAACGGAGACCCTTCACAGTGGTAGTTCCCTAAAGTTATGCTTCTCTCATCCCTCATTCTCATTGGTGCAATTATACGACAGCAGAAAGGCGCTAAGAAATTTTGAGGCAATAGAATAATGAGAAAATACACGTCAAGGAGCGTTCTGATAATAGTAAGACTGGCCTGAGACTCAGGATGAGTGAACACCCAAAGCAACAATTAGAATACCTCTGGTACACCTATCCATGTTATAGAGTACAAAGAAATTAGAAAACTGTGAAAATTAGCCAGTGAATACTTTATTTGGAAATCATAACCACCAGATGTTCAGTGAACTTATTAAATTCACAAAATATAGAGTATATTTTTGGGGATTTTATTCAAGATTAAATAGCGGAAAGGAAAAAATGAAGTGACCGCAGAACCTGTTGGAGTCCTCTGTCTTATAAGCTCACAACAAATAGGGAGACAGAAATTATTGTATTCACCATCAGGAATAATTAAGAAATCTGAATATAGCAGACTGACATTATAAAATCTTCATGATTCCAGTTTGGTCTCATCCTGGCCAGTCAACTTAAGCTCAAGTTTGCCATCAAAGTTCCTTCCTGGCTTGATTCTACTTGGTGGATCAATATAATAAATCTTTGACAATGGATCAGTCTTAGCCTGGAAGGCCAACTTAAGCTTGAATTTAGCCACCAAATTTTCCTTCTTAGAGCGGTTCCTCTTGGCAGATTGGCAACACTTTGTCCAGCTGGTGACTGGGTGCACCCATGGCCAGGCCACATATGGCTGGGCCCATTGATTAGGGAAAGGGTTATTGAACCAGTCTTATCAGGGACGGGCTTAAGAATGCTGGCAACAAAAGAGAACTGCATTTGGGGATTCTTAAGCCTAAAACCGAATTAATTGACTTATCTTTACCAGATAATAATTTAAATTTCTTTAGTGGAACTTGAAGTATCAAAGATAACTATTGGGTGGGGAGAATAGCTTCCAACCCTCTGCTAGTAATAGCCCCTGGCCACTGCTACTTCCCAACACACACCTTGAATTTTCTGGACTAACTCATGGTGGTTGGAATGTGTGGGAATGATGTAATCTTCATTTAATACGCCATCACTCACCTCTCATCTACTACATGGGTTAAGTCACCCATGGTGACAAGAGGGACATCCGCTAGCTTTTTTAGCAAAGTAGTTCCCAATTTAAAAAGGGGGAGCCTCCACGCATCTTTGTTTGCAAATAAGACAAAAATAGTGATTATTAGAAATTAAGAAATTCTCAATATGGCATTTTAGCTAACAGCCTAAGAAGACATATCAGAAGGTGAGAAAACTTTGGGAAACTTTTGTCTGGCGCCCATCATAGCTGGCGGACCATGGCGGACAACATTGAGGTAGGGGCATCAGTGACATGTGGCATAAGGAGGTATAGTTGTGGAGGACATACGCTGGCTTCCTCCCGTTCTTTTTTAGATTGAGAACTTCTCCCAATAAAGCTGCAGGGGTTGCTCCTCAAGACTTACATACATAGCCATCAAACCAGCAACTTTAATTTAATATCCCTAATAAATAGTCAGCATATCAAAGTAAGACTCTGGCAGAAAGGCTGAGGAGAATAATGATAAGCCTTATTGGGTGGCCAGGTTGAAATCACTGGCAGTGCAAGTATCTGAGGGCGGAGCTTCAAAATGTTGTGGCATTGGATAAGACTTTTTTCAATTAAAATAAGGCATTAACTTAAATAAAGAGAAGAAAACTAGTAAACTCTGCTGGAAAGTACTTTATTTAAATAAATCATACTATTTATAGTAATTCTAAAACATAAGGGGAGTCAGGATTACAGGGAATTTGCAAAGAGTGATTCCTGATTCCAGGTGATTTAACCATCTCATTTCACCTGTAAGGTCATCTGAGCTTCTTGCTCTCCTGGTAATATTTTCATAGAATTGGTTAATTTGGTAAAAAATGGGATTGAGTCGGGGTAAAAAAATTCAATAAAAAAGTGTGGATGAAAGAGAAAAGTTTCAGCACTCATGGTTTTCTTTAAACAAGGTGACAGATTCTCGAGATCTCAGAATGGCAAGATCTTCATTGGATGAACCAGTGGATTCAGAAAAGAATTAGGATTAGTTAAAGTGATTGGAAATAAAAACATCATGCTTATTATTTAGATTCAGAGTAATTAAAATAGTACCTTGAATTTAAAGTTCAAATTGATAAAATAGAATTGGCCTTTTTTGGGACTTTTAGGACCATCTAGGCATCTTGGTATTTAGTCTCACATTTTAGTGTCAGTTAATATTCTCCCTGGGACAAGTCTTCCACCTTACATAGGAAAACTAACAATCCTAAAGATGAAAATGTCAGACATTTTCCATCCAGGATTCAAGATAAGAATGTTTTGGGGCAAAATTGGCTGAAAAGAGGAAATGTCAGACATCTACAAGTCCTAGATAATGATAAGACTGATTTATTTACAAATAATGATTTTATTAGCCAAAAGACCCTGGCTGATTCTTGGTGGAACCTCACAAATCAGGGTGATTCAATTTCGAATTTTTTATGAGTAACTAACCCAATATCAAGCAGTTGGATTACTCCAGCCATGAAGTGGACCATGGGGCGTCCATTAGATGGTACTTCCCCAGCCACAACCAGGTCCATTCAAGCATCTATGCGGGGACCATCCCCTTTTATAGACTTGGCGGGGGTCCCCAAGATGCAATATTTTTATTGAATGAGGATTGGCTGAAACTTATAAAATTGTTACCCCACAGGTACATCTTAGCCAAAATTAATTCCCCCACCCATTGTTCAGCCAAAGTGAAGTGAATTTTCTGAGCTTTGATAGTCTAAAATCCCATATTTCCTAATTTGGACTAGTCTAGGCTATTCCAAAGGTATCATTGAATTTCCCTCAATCCTCAATATAGTTTATATGCTAAAGGGTCCAATATCAAGGGGGTCATTTTTCTTTCTTTTCCCGCGCTGCTATTAAAAATTATAAAAACTCAGTTTTTATTAGTGCTTTATTTTATTTTAAATAACATTTGTGGAATCCAGCGGTGTAAAGCACCAGCGAGAAAAAAGCAGCTAAATTCCTACAAAATGGTGCTCACTACAGGGCCACCTGTACACCACAAAAATCGCTTAAAATGGAGGCTTTAAACGTGAGTAACCCTCCAACCTATATATTTTAACTGAATTATGAGTAGTTTTCCTGGAAAAGCAACTCGCCAGCGCTTTATCTCGTCTTAAAGAGCTGGAGCAGCGCCCCTTGAAACCCCCTCTTAAAGACAAGTACACCCCCTGTGAAGGGAGTATTTCTTCCTTTTTGTATGTTTACAAGTCTGCCATGCATGGTACGGCTGATAAGCAAAAAACTCTACACATTTTCCATGCTTAAGTTGCTTGGCACCTGAGATGATAGTTCCTTACATGCCCAATATGCATACCTGGGAAGGGGTGAAAGAGGCTCTTTTGGCTGAATTTAGTTCAGAGAAGAGTCTTAACAGGAACAAACTGACCTTTATGCGCCTTAGCATGTATGAGGGAGAACTGACTGCTGCCTTTGCTGAGCGATTTTACTTCGCTGCCCAAAGGTTGTCAACGGCTAACATGTTAACCTTGGATGATGCTATCGCTGCCATGTTAACTGGGTTAGCTTCTCAATCCTCTCTAGCCTGGCATATCAAAAAAGTGAAACGCTACTTCAAAATCATCTGCGACATAAAGGAGGCTCTGTTAGACGTTGCTGATTTTCATTCCAGTGCAACAATACATGAAGATGAGGTGGAATCTCCAGCTCTAATCATTGAGGAGCTTTCACCTGTAGAACATTTGGGGGTGAGCACATCTGTACCTACCCCCCAGTGAAATCTGCTTCCTCAGTGCAACTCAAAAAATATATCACTTCCTCCTATAAATCAGAGACCTGCAAGGTAGTTAATACCATACTCCTACACAAGCTTACCAAAGCCGCTGTGCCTTCCCCTCCAGCTAAGCTGGTAAATGCGCGCCCTATGGCTATCTAATCTCCTTTGGCCATCTCCCCCACCTCAATTGCGGCCTTATCAGTTGTTGAGAATACCCTTGGGGATGAATCTGAGGGGGTGACGATGATGTGGGCTACTACTTATTGGAAGCTCCCGCGGAAGTGAAGGTCCCTGATTGATTCAACGCTGAAGGAGTAGATAAAACCGCCATATCAAGAACATACTTCAGCCAAATTTTAGGGTGCCCAAAAGTTATTGAAACTGACAGCGATGGTGATGGGTTCTTAGCTTGCTTGATTTGACCCCTTCAGCGGGTCCATACCATGAAATCCATCTTGGACAAATACTCTGAGACTGCTCATAAAATTAATCTCCACTTTATGGCTCAGGTATTCTTGGCCTTGTCTCCTAACTTTGGTTGAACACTCACTAAGGTTGAAGTGGTCACTCAAAAAGTCTGGGTAATGGCCATCCTGTATACTGGCTCCCTGGTTAATATGATATCTACTAAGCTCATAAAAAAGATAAAGCTGGCGCCTGACTTAAAGTATAATCAAGAGTTTGGAACTGCTGTCCATAATAACAATCATGCCATTGGTGCATATTCTTCCCTTCCTATTCAAATTGGGAAGCTCATCTTATCAGCTTCAGCAGTGGCGTTGGACAACAACACCTAAGATATACTCATAGGTACCCAAGTTATGCTCAAGTATGAAGAAATTTTTAACATGAAGCAAGGTTTTCTCTCATTACTTAACTACAAAGTCTCTTTAATCTTATCCAATAAAGAGCCCGGAAAGAACAGATACTATTGCCTGGTTGAATATCCCTTTTCAGCTATGACTTTACATTATACCACCTCTGGGCGCAACACAGAGAAATTGTTTAATTCAGTGGATGCTAAGGACGGTATCCCTTTCTATGATGCAGACGAGGTCTTGATTAAGACTGGTGAACAACGAGTGGGTGACACAAAAATAACGCTCCAAATCCCACACCACTGTTTGTTGCACCTCGTAAGCATTGAGGGCGTTAGTCCCTTGGAGCCTTAGGTATTGGCTGGCATTCTCAAACACAGCTTACCAGATGCTTATTACTCTGCTGTTGGGGAACCTCCCGCAAAGAACATAGTTGTAAAAACACCAGGAGATTGGCAGAGGCTTGTTATTCCCTGTGGAGGACATTGAACAAATTACTCCACTGGCTCTACGTTAGTATTGGCCTTCCAACAGATAACCTGGTATGTACGTTACCCAATGTCCATATCTCAGATGAGCTGGCCCCGATGAACTTGATAAAGTTAACACTCTATTGGAAGAATTTAGAGAAATATTTCTCCAAATCAGATAATAACTATGACACATGAAGGGCTGGTGTCACTCCATTGACGTGGGTGATGCCCATCCCATTTGGTCAAAACTTTACCACAAATCAAAGTTGGAAGAACAGCAGCTGAGAAGGAACTCAAGCAGTTACTAGACGCGGGGTTACTAGTTCCACCACAAAGCCCTTGGTCTTCCCCCATTTTGCTAATTAGAAAATAAAGGTCATCAGATAGTCATGGACTACCGCAAATTAAATACCTTAATGAAAAATGATAGCAATCCTATCCCCTACATTGATGATGCGCTGGCCCAAATTTCTGGCTATAACTTCTTCTCCGCCATGGACTTGGCCAGCGGCTATTGGCAAATGGAACTTTCTTCTCAGGATCAGGAGAAATGCGCTCTTATTTATAGTGATGGTCTCTTCCACCCACAAAATTACCTCAAGGGTAGTGCAACGCACCTGCCTCTTTCCAGCATGCAATGGATCATATTTTGCAGGATCTGAAGTTAACTTGTATCATTATCTATCTTGATGACATTATGGTGCTCTCAAAAAACTTTAACTAACATCTTGAGCACCTGAAGGAGGTGTTTCAACGGTTATGAAAGTCAAATATTAAGTTGAAACCCTTGAAGTGTACCTTTTTCCAAAAGAAGTTGGATTTCCTTGGCCACTCCATTTTCAAAGAAGGAGTTCAATTCATACAGGACAAGGTAGAAGCAATTCTTAAAAATTCCTCCCCCTAAATTTTACGTGATATTCAGGTATCTATAAAGATGATGGGTTATTAACACCAATTCATCCCTAAGTTTATCTAATTCAACGAGCCCCTTGTCCGCCTATTAACCGAGAATACTCCTATTCAGTGGGGTGCTGAACAGAAGACTGCTTTTAAGACGCCGAAGCAACTGCTGCAACAACGTCCTATCCTTCAGCACACATATTATAGTAAACCCTTTATCTTGTATATTGATGCCTCGGATTATGCCATTGGGGCCGTCTTAGCCCAATTATATGATAAAAGTATAGATCATCCTGTATCCTATTTCAGTAAGAGCTTTCAAAGGAGGAAAGCAACTACAGCGTTACAGAGAAGGAGTGCCTTTCTGTTTTGTAGCTGTAAAGCACTACCGCCCTTTCCTGTGTGGGACCACCTTCACTGTATTTACAGACCATGCTTTGGTGAAGTGGTTAAAGAATATGAAGGATCCTACTAACCGGTTAGCTCGCTGGGATCTAAAGCTCCAGTATTTTGAAATGAAGATCAAACACCATACTGGAACCTGTCACATGAATGTTGATGGGTTGACTCAGCTGCCAGTCCTTCACTTGGATAATAGTGAGGTGGAGAGGTTTCATGATCTTTTAATAAAACAAATGATTGGGAGTATGAAGATAATTCTGTCCAGAAAATGTTAGCCTGGCACTCCCACAACACCAAAGTGGAGAATGGGAAGTTGTATAAGCAAGTGGGGACAAAATGGCTGCCTTACCTTTGGCCCTTGGAACGCGTACCTGCTATCCTAGAAGCTCACTTCACTCTAGGTCATGGATGGGCAAAGAAAACTTTTGAGTGGATCAAGGATCAATACTAATGGGAATATGGAATCTATTGTTGACATCTTGGAAGCTTGCCTAACGTGTAAGAAGCAATCCGGTTTTAAGACTAGTAACCAGTATCAACCTAAACCCCTCAACAACCGTTACACACTATCAGTTTGGATGTAGTGGGTGCCCTTCCTCAGACTACTAGTGGGAACAGATTTATCCTCATAGCCATTGACCACTTCACTAAGTGGGTTGAAGCTGTGGCTCTCGCTGCCCAAATGGCTAAGGCCACAGCCACATTTTTACATCATAACATTTTCTCTCAACATAGCTTCCCCCAAGTACTACTCTGCGATAATGGTAAGAACTTCACCTCCAGAGTAATCAAAATCCTAGCTACATCTATAGGAGCCCAACAACTTTTTCAGTTACGTAAAATTTATCTACCAACGGAACTGTGGAGAAAGAAAATGGAACTTTGGTCTCCATCATATGAAAAATGGACTCTTATGATCCACTTCACTGGGATCAATTCTTACCTAGTGCCCTTATGGCCTACCAAATTAGTTACCACCGGATCTTGAAAATGTCCCCATTTTGCATCTTGTATGGGTGGGAACCAGGAATACCTGCCCTCTTAGCTAAAGATGTATTCTCCTCTAGAGTTGAAGAACCTGAGAAAGTCATGAGAAGATTGGCTCAGCGAATCATCCAACTCCAATATGAGGCTATGACCAATTTAGAAAAAATGGTGACTAAAGAAGGGAAGCTGTCAATGATCTCTGAACCCCCTTTATGCATTCCAAGTGTCTGAAATGGTATTATACTACTTAACCGCATCACTCCTAGAAGCGGTAAACTTGGATCAATTTGGGAGGGTCCTTTCAGCATCACCTACAAGAGAGGTAATGAGAACACTATAAATCCTTGTCTGCTGGGATTACCATCAATCAGGTACATGGCTGCTTCCTATGGCCTTATTCTCCCCCCGACATTCTTGAGGGGGGGTGATGTCAGATATTTGCCCTCCAGGCTTAAAGATAAGATGTTTTGGGGCAAAATTGGCTGAAAAGGGGAAATATCAGACATCTAAAAGTCCTAGATAATGATAAGACTGATTTATTTACAAATAATGATTTTATTAGCCAAAAGACCCTGGCTGATTCTTGGTGGAACCTCACAAATCAGGGTGATTCAATTTCGAATTTTTATGAGCAACTAACCCAATATCAAGCAGTTGGATTACTCCAGCCATGAAGTGGACCATGGGGCGTCCATTAGATGGTACTTCCCCAGCCACAACCAGGTCCATTCAAGCATCTATGCGGGGACCATCCCCTTTTATAGGCTTGGCAGGGGTCCCCCATGGTGTAATATTTTAATTGAATGGGGATTGGCTGAAATATTAAAACGTTACCCCACAGGTACATCTTAGCCAAAAATAATTCCCCCATTATCGTCCAGCTAAAGTGAAGTGAGTTTTCCAAGCTTTGATAGGCTAAAATATCATATTTTCTAATTTGTACTAGTCTAGACTATTTCAAAGGTATCATTGAATTTCCCTCAATCCTCAATACAGTTTAAATGCTAAAGGGTCTAATAACAAGGGGATCAACCATATAGTACTAAAAAAACAAGGGGGATCATTTTTCTTTCTTTTCCCACACTGCTAATAAAATTATAAAAGCCCAGGTTTTTATCAGTGCCTTATTTCAATTTTAAATAAACATTTGTTGAATCCAGCGGTATAAAGCACCAGCGACAAAATTAGCTGGATTCCTACAGACAAGTATAAAGCTGGTGTGGAGAAAAAATGATGATTGATAGTTAATAATGTCAATACAAAAAACAGAGCCACAGGGCACAGTAATGGAGATATTAAGGGATTGAGTTGCACTGGTGGGGAGTAAGGATTCAATCTTCCACCATATTTATCAATATCTGAAAAATGTAGCCTTAGATACCATTAGTGACTTATTAAAATCCTAGAAACTACATGAAAAATGTGGGCTACAGGGTGAAGTACATTCAAAAAAATCCTTTATTTAAATATTATAAAAATACAAAAATTAGGTAGTAAATATAGTTTGATGGTTGGTCAAACCAATTACAACATTCCCCTACTTGACCAAACATCAGGGAACAAAGATGAGTGAGGGTCCGATAAGTTATTGAGATACCATGGCCATAAACTGGAGGGCTGATAATACTTCTTAGGGAACTTTGCATGCAACAAATTGATAAGGTAGTAATTATTGGTACTCTTCAGAGTGTAAGCATCTGTAGAGGTCTTATCTATGCTCAAAGGGACCTTTACAAATGTCCTCTAACCTACTTGTCATTCCAAAACCATGATTATCATAATACCAGACTAATTCCCCTGCGCCAAAGGTGGTAAAGATCTTGAAGTCTTTATTATCCCCCATTCTAGCCCTAACTTTCTGAGAAAGTGTGTTTGATTAGGAAGAACTTTGAAATTTAATTACCAATTTTGTGAGCTTTATCAAGGTATTCCTTGTACCTGATGCTTTCTTCTCCAATACATGTGTATAACAGCGAAGATAGTTCAAGATGCTTCCCAAATAATAGCTCAAAATGGCGAGTTTCCCATGGTCGATTGATAAGCAATGTTATAAGTAAGCATGGAGGAAGGCAAAAAAGGGTTTAGTGGGACTCTTTGTCCATATTCAACTTATGTAAGATACCCACAAGAGTATTATTCTCTCTTTCAACAGTGATGTTGGTCTAAGGGTGATAGGGAATAGACAATACCCCTCTTATACCCATCGACTCATTAAGTTTAGAAATTATTTGGGATGTAAAGTTAGTCCTATTATCCATTTTAACAAACATGGGGCAACCATGCTAAAGACTTAGTTCTTAAAATAAACTTAGCGTTTGTCATTGCACTTGGACATTAACTGCTTTAGCCTCCACCCATTTAGTAAGGTGATCGATTACCATGATTATATACTTAAATTGGCCACCACTATTGGCCAAGGGCCCCACCTTATCAATAGAGATGGTGTGCCAGAAAAATTAGTTTTGATATATTGATAGGTAGTGGCCTTCTAGTAAGGCACTTCTGCCTAAAATTCTTTGTGATAGCTAAGAGTTTCAGGAATATCAAAAGCCATTGATTCCCAATAATAGTGATTTAAACTATTCAAGTGTACTTTCTTTCCCGTTGCAATCACTAATTGCAACCAATTTGATTCAAGACAATTACAGTTTGATAATACACATGGTAATATAAGTATATGTCCAATGCTGGGTAAGGGTTGGGCAAGCGTGGTGAAAGGCACAGGTTTGGTGTTTGCACCACCTAAAGCTATAAAACGCCCTGGAGACACTGATGGCTCTGATAAAAATAAAACTGCAGTGAGTATTTCACCAGAAATTTTGGAATGGAAAGCTAAGAGCATATAGTATGTCAAACTCTACACTAACAGCCACTGTCGTCATAGGAAATTAAGGGTCTGAGTTTTTCTGGATAAAAATTCAACAGCTCTTTGGGAGAAGTTCTGCAGGGACATAAGCACCCACTTCCCAGAAGTTGTGTATGTAGCACCGCACTTGATGACCTGTAGATGGTTGGACCTCAGGTTTGAGACAGCACAAGCAGCAGACGCTACTGAACAGGTGCGCGTAGTGGTTAATCTCCTGGATAATCAACAGGTGGTTGAAACCAAGCACACACGCTGGAAAAAATCAAACCAAGTCTTTGTTACATTTTATTTTCTTCCCATGACCATTAAGCATGACATCCTAGAGAGTCATCTCCAAGCAGGACTTCAAAGCTATGGAGAAATCTGCTCCTTCAAAATGCAATTTTTTGCTTATGCCTGAACTCAGCATGGGTAAGGCTATCATGGTGATTGCCCCATTTTCAGAGATAGCTGAAGTCTTGACTCAGATTCCACTCACAGTACTCTTACCATTAATGGGCAACAAACTCAACAGTTCCATGTTACAGTTGACAGAGCACCACCCATCTGCACTCATTGTCAGGCGTTTGGCCACAAGTTACGCACTTGTCCCACCATAGAGGGAATTATCCTGAGTGAGGCTTTATCAGATGCAATGGGAGCTGGCCACTGTGATCTCACATCTGACTCTAATGTCGCCTTCCCATGGGGCAAACAGGGATGTTATATACAGTAAAACCTGTGTCCCCACAAGAATGAAAAAAGCAAATAGCAATGCTGAGCACAGGCTAAGGCAGCAGCCATCGCAGCCTCTGCCCTCCCTCCTGCCCAAATCATGTTGACCAGGCTGAGTTTTTCACTTCAGTGGAATTCCAAACTCCCATCCAATCAAATTTGGGGGACCTAGCCCTTATACCTGAAAAATGTGTTTGGTACACACCTTTTTTAGTACTAGATGGTCCCAATTTGGTACACACCTTCAGGATACCTGCACAAAAAATGCAAGAGGATTTTTAAACCGGAAGTTAAGTGAGTTTTTTGGGAAAATATCGTTGGATAATCTCAACTGTGCACTGAAAATATCTAGTAACTTGAAAAATCGCAAAGATCAAAAATCCAAACAAAAAACCAAAACCACGGCTAAAACCGCCCTCAAAAATGATACCTATATGCCTATCAATACTCCATCCTCAAACACTCGCGCCCAAGAACAGAAGGCTGAGCTTGCATGGCAGCATGGAGTAGCAGGGCCTGAGGGACCCGTTTTTCACTCCTAAGGAGCGATGGGGGTATCCTTCACAATAGGGACGCTGAACATAGCCAGACTTAAGGCCTCTCTGTCCCAGGCTAAAAAACCGAGTTTCTTAAAGAATAATTTACCTGTTGACATCCTGGCAATTTAGGAGTCCCACTGTACACATGGTGCCGAGGACACATGGGCAACCATGCTCCTCCCCTCCCAATCCTTTTGGTCGCCGTACTGTGGGGTGCTGATATGGGCAAGCTTCAATTTAAAATTTTTAGAAAAAACAACCCATCTCATTGGAATTGTGCTAATCATGTAATTTTCATGGGATGCTAAAGTGCACACAATAATTAACATATATACACCAACCTGTGCACAGGTTTGACGAGAATTCCTCTCAGCCATGGCCTCTCTTCCCCTCCCCTCCAATTTCTTTATGGTTGGCGACATAAACTGTTGGGACAAACTAACTATCAACTGCTGGCCTCCTGCGCCTACCCCAACGCAGGAACACATTGAACTTCAGGTTATGAAAGCCACCTTGCCTTATTGATACCATCCCCAAGAAAGCGCCATTACTACCCACCATGTCATGTCCCCATGTGAAAAACGAGAAGCTGATGTCTATGTCCCACATAGATTTCATTCTTGCCCCACTTATTTTTTACTCCCAAATCTCAAATCTCAATATGACAAAAATAGATTTCTCTGGACACAGGATGGTCTTAGTGTCATTTACTTTGTTGATCCTGGTGCCACAAACAACTAAATGGAGTGAGCTTCGCCTCACCAATCTCACATTACCCACATTTTCAAGTTGGAGGGGCCCTAACTTCAACACAAAGGTTTGCAACTCCTTTCTGTGCTGATCCCCTGTCAACCTGGTCACATTCAAAGCATCCGCAATCTCCCAAGCATGCCACATCTCTTCATGGTGCTATCAGGCTGCCTCAGCAGTAATTAAATGCACCCTGGCAGAGGTGGACCGCCTGGAGAATAATGTCCTCAGGTGAGGGTATAGCCCTTCTTGGGGTCGTAAATGGGCCAAAGCATTGGCCCATTTTAAAGCGCTGATTAGACAATACAAAAATCACGTTTGTGTTCAGTATAAAGCAAAGAATACAATACAGGTGAAAGGTGTTCTACAAACTTTTTCTGACAATTTTATGCCCCATGCCAGAACTTGGCCTGTACACAGGTAAGGCACTTGGACAAATTTATCACAGAAATGCCGGCCAAAGTATCTACCAAAGTTTTAAAATAATAATCCAAGTTAAACAGGACTAACCCAGTCATCATAATGAAACTGTCAATTTTCTCACCAGTGCACACATCTGCGCCGTTTCCTGATATCCAAAAATCATGAAATTAGTAACTTGCAATGAACTCTGGTACGCTGTTTGTGGTGCACTACACAGGAAGATCCCAGGACCAGACGGGATTCCATATGTGTTCAACGAAAAATTTTAAAACCCCTAATGCTAGCCTCAATGAACAAAAGTCTCTTAGAGACACTTCTCCCAGGGGGCCAAGAGAGTTTACATGGTAACGTTGTTTAAGAAGGGGGATAAGTTAGAATTGGAAAACTGGCGCCCTATTTCCCTCACTAACACCAATACTAAATTATTAACTAAAATAATAGCTAACCGCCTAATGGATATTGCCTCTGAGGTAATAACCCCTGAGCAATTTGGCTTTATTCCCAAAAGGTCAATCTGGGACAATATACACACAGTGGCCATGTCTATCAATCCCCAGCTACTGGTGCGCTTGTGTTCTTAGACCAACAAAAAGCGTATGCTAGGATCAACTGGGACTAACTTAGGGCCTGCCTTCACCAGTTCCACCTCCCACCATAGTTCATCAGTTGGGCAATGATGCTCACTTAATCAGCCACAATGGCAGTGTAGGGACCAGGTTTCCTCACCAATTTGGTTCACCTTAAAGGGTTCTCCGTCAAGGGGACCTTTTGATCCCACTTTTATACAACTTCAGCCTTGACCTGCTTTTCCAAAGTTTAAATGCACGCCTTACTGCTGTCCATGTGCAAGGCCAAGCACCAGTTAAAATGCTTGCATTTGCAGACAATTGTGTGGTTGGGGTTTCTAGCAACCATGACGCATGCAAATTGGAGTCCACTATTTAGGGGTACTTCAGGGTCAGAAATTTTCCCTCAATGCATCCAAAACCAAAATAATTTTCCTTGGTAGATACCATGCCCGCTGGTCTCTGGCGTCACTCAATAAGAGTGATCCAGCTGCTCAATCTCTATCATATTACCCAGGCGGTCACCACAATTCACTCCTCTCATACTCCCTTTTGTGTCCAGACCCACTGAGGGCCCAGTGCGCCACCTGGGAGTATGGATGGAGGCGGGTGAGTACGCCATTTTAATAATGGATCACCACATATTAGCCAACATTACAAAGTTCATTGTGTCATTATGGTATCACCAGACTAGCCTGACAGGTATAGTAGTGCTTGCCAAAGCTATGCTCCTGTCAAAAGTATGGTTTGAGGTTCATGTCATCTACTTCTCCCATACTTCTTTGCTTCTTTTTATGCCCTCATGCAAGGGTTACTTTGGATAGGTCGCCCTCCCCCTGTGTGACTGGAATTCCTCTTTGGTACATACCAGATTGGGGGAATGGGATTTCTTAACTACGTGGCCCGGGCATCCAGGATCCTGGGTACATGGATTGCTTCAGTTACCAACACCACACTCCCAACCAACACTGGTTATGCGCAGCACAGTCTAACTTTGCCTACGCCCTTGGCTATTACAATCCCACCCACGCTATCTCTCTTCTTACCTATATGGCCTTCCACCCATCTTTTGTAGGCCCCATGGGACCCCCGCCCACTTTAAAAGGATCCTACTTAGTATGCGAAGCGCAGAATGGAGGATAAGCATCAGTGGTTATACTTCGCAGAGAGGTCTCCCTACTCCTCACTTAAAACAGGGAGTTTATGGGCAAGCCGTTCTGAACAATTTGGTACCCAGTAGTCCCCCTATCATGGCCTGATTGGACTACCTGGACATGATGGACATTCCATACTCCCTAGAAACCCAGAAAGACATCTGGAAGTAAACCCATCAACCTCTTTTACAGCCACGGGTTTGTTCCCATGTGTGACGCTGCCAGAAGCGGGTATACCATATGGCGGAGAGATCCAGCGTTCTCATTTTTCGTGTGTTGTGTGACCAAAATGGGACTTTAGTACACCTCTTGGAAGAGTGTCCGCCTTCCTAAGAAATCTGGCGTGAGGTTAAGCATCTCTTTTGCCAGGATCAAACACAGACCTTCAGCCTATCTAAGTACATCTTCGTCTTTTCCTTGACTTCCCCCATACACCTTACCTCCACGCCTTAGTTGTGGAAATCTCCATGTAGACTATATACACGGCTGTCCTTGACGCCATTTTAAGCTCTACTCCCAACCTCTGGGAAGCTGTGTGTCACTTATATTTGCACCTTATGGACCACTTACAAGCCTGATTGTTTAGCCATTTGACGTCCCACCAATGACAGTTGGTCTCGTCCTTGTTCCTGGTATGGTCCTCACCTCAGACCCTTTCCTTCATATGTGCTTAGTAGTGGCACAAGCCTCTTCTCACAATACCCCTCTTCATTACATTGGCGTTCCCGCTGGCAATAGGAGGCAGCTTTAGCTCATCTGGGGTGCCTCTCGCATATCTTGGACCTCAGTTGTTGCTACATATTGGAAGTATCCATTATATGGTCAGCCTTTTTCAAATTACTTTAAACTATATGTGAGTTTTCTTAAATCGCCCAAGACCAGTCACCTTATGGGCACACTAAGTAATTCAGTCTACTAAGTGGTCTGGAGATACACAACGCATTATTCACCAATATATTTATAAAGCTCAATCCTTGATATTAGTAAACTGTCTCAGATTCTACAATATGAGGTGAAACTCTTTAGGTTCAATACCATTATGCTGAGTTAGCATCTTATCAAACATTCATTGTCAGGATCAGATATTAAGGCTAAAGTAGGCAACTGAGGAGGCTGTCCGCGTTTTGTTGCTTGATACTGGGACGGTGTTAAACTTGAAGTCATAGGATTGTACTTTTAAAGCCCGGTGGGCTACCACCCTTTTGATACTTAAGATTTTGTAACCAGTGCAAAAAAGTATTGTTGTTACCACATTAAAATATACGCTAGGGATGTAAACCTAAAATTATTTACAAGAGTGAATAACTGATAAACACTCTTTTACATTAATTAGTAAAATCTGTTCATCTATATCCAATGTCCTGCTGCAGTAAGCAACGGTGTGTTCTACTCCCTCAGAATTGTTCTGGGATAACACCGCCCCTTTGGCAGTGAGAGATCCGTCCATCTGAATGATGAACAACTAATTGAAGTTGGGGTACTTAAGTATCAGCGCATGGGTGAGGCACAGCCTTAGCTGGTCGAAAAGCCAGATGGCAGTTCCCCATCCACTCAAAATTGTACCCCATATTTAAGAAGGTGAAATAATGGCTTATCTATTTCTTTGAATTTCTCACAAACCGCCAATAATAGCTGATCATCCCAAGGAACACTTGGATGCCACACTTGTTGCTTGGCCATGTCATCTATTTGATGGCTTCAATCTTTTCTGGATGGGTCTGTAGGCCCTGTCTGTCGATATGAAACTCCAGATATTCAAGTTTCTCTCAAAAGAGGTTACACTTCCAGAGCCAATTCTAAGATCAGCATTGACGAGGTGGCGGAAGACTTCTTCCAAGTGTTATAGGTGCTCATTAAACGTTCTAGAAAAAACCTTTATATTATGAGGGTTATTCAGAAAGTAATGTCCAACTTCTTATAAAACATATGAGGGTTATTCAGATCTTACTTTCTGAATAATTATTGGTAAAAACATACCAGACACAGTTTAGTCTTAAATTTGCCCAATAATCCGTCCATAGCCCATTGAAAAGTTGTGGGGGCTTTGCACAGCCCCTGCAGCATCCATGTGGGTTAATACATGTCTTGGGCAGTTATCATCATGCACTTCTCCTGCGTCTCTTTGGGAATTTCTATCTTCCAATATCCAGAAATTAAATCCATGGCTGAGAAATATTGAGCTCCGCCCAAGCAGTCTAGCACATTGTCAATCTACAATAAGAATAAGTATCCTTTTTAGTATATTGATATGCTTCAAATAGTCTATTACTATGCAGTTAAAACTGTCCTTCTATTTAATTACTGGGAGGGCCCAAGGAATCTGGGAGGAACCAATATCACATGTTGCACTAGCTGATTAATATTTATTGATGGCTTCATTTGCCAACTTTGTGTGCCTAATAAGGCAGTGGCAAATGGGTGGACAATTTCCAGTATCGATTTGGTGCAACGCATCATGTTCACAACTGTTGGGATTTTTGCCCATATTCCCAGCCATCTAGATTACCAGGGGCACTAGGGGATAATTCCCTATAGCTAAGTGAATTGGATATCAGTTGACCCTGATTTTGGGGTAACATTGTTTGGGAGATTTTAGGTAATTCGCCTGAGTTGGATCCATCAGGGATCAATACAGGTGAATGCTTAAGATCTTGTTGGGAAGAGTTGACAATGAAATGGGGACATCTGATAGTTGATTAATGATTAACTATCAGGTGTACCAATTAAGATTGGTCGGGCTTCATCACTGACTAATTGGGAATTTAAGGATCGAGTTGCGAGGTGAGTGATGCTGCTTGAAACTAGCGATTTGATCATTTGGTTTGTGACCTGCCTTAATGGGTAACAAGTCCAATACCTAATCAGGTTGCTTGCCAAATATGGTTGGTTTACTGGGATCAAGAGGAAGATGTTAGGGACACATTTTCTGACCCTTTCTGTTTTAGGTCTTGAGGATGTCCAATGATGGAATCCTAGCCAGGATGGGGAAGACCATTGTTGATGAGATTTCAATGGGTGATTCAATGTCAACGGCTGCCATTTCATCAATGAGGTGCCAACCGAGGGCTGGGCGCCAAATTCCCACTATAAATTCCCCTAAGAATTCACCTTTTAACACATTTTTTGGAAGAAATAAAGATAGGCTCAACTCTCCATTTGGTTTCACACATCCTGGGGCTAATACAGGTTCTAAGGAATTAAGCGGCCAGGTGGACCGAGATACTTGTATGTCAGGAAGCCATGAAAGACATAGGCTTATGTTTCTAGTCCCATGAAATGAGGGAGAATCACTGGGGTGTAAGAGGTTACCTGATTGAGGTGAAAATCGATTATAAAGAAAATTGGTGGCTAACTGTTGTTCAACATTAGCACTTCTCTATCCCTTAAATAATATTATTCTGTCATTGTAAATTTTATCAGTATCATTTACCAAAAAAATACATGCATCCCCAAGGAGATTTGAACCCAGGTCCCCAGAAGTGAAAGCTAATTGTTTTACTAATTGGCTACAAAGACTTATCATTAATATTTATGTCCCTTCATATATCTTATGAGAGAAGAGAAGAAGGTTCAAGAAAATACATAATTTACAGAACACTTTACCAGAATCCATTTTTAGTTCTATTCTGCTTCAAGGAAATTATTGCTGTGTGCTTTAAATTGGAGAATCCTTAGGATAAAGAGTAAGATCTGAGCGTGGATCCAAGGAAGAGAAGTTGAGCTGAATCAGGGATTGCTGCCAACTTTTTGTCACCAGAGAGAAGCCGTAAAAGAGGATTTGAGCGTGGATCAAGTTAAACGGTATAAGGGAACAAATCCCTATTGAGGACATCTTAAGTATTTCAAGGAGAAATACTGGTCAATCGTTGGACCCAATACTATTGCTTATTCAACTATGGATGCTAGTCTTCATAATATTATCAGATGAATACATATATATTCTCAGACAACGAAGAGAATTGCACAACACTGAACCTGTGCAGTTAATCAATTTAGGGGTTATCAGCCGTGAACAATCAACAAAACCCAAAAATTTAACAATTGGCGCTCACTACAGGGGTGTAGTTGAGTAAGTTACTAGGACACGATGTCATATAAGGACAGAATAAGAAAACTTTGGATGGAGTTGGCAACCATCAACCAGAATGCCTTGAATTCAGTGGATCATCAAGAATTCGCTGCCTTTGAGGAGAGAGTTACCAAGATTAAGGAAGGGTCAAGAATTTCACTAGTTTTGGAAATGAGTTAATTGGAAAAGTAACGTCATTGAAGAAAAAGGAAGGGGATTTAGTTCAAGAAATCTTATTTTTGAAAATAAAGCGTGAAGCGGATCATGTTCAATTAAGAGCATTCAGCACAGATATAGAGCAGCTGATTAAGCAATTCAAGGAGTTGAAGACTCACAAATGCAAATGTGAGCCATATGCAGTGACTGATGCTGAAGAAAGAACTCCATGGAATCCAGTGGGTAAGATGGCTACCCCAAGAAATATGTCGCCTGTTTTCACAGCCATTTTAGAGATGACTCCTGAAATTACTCCTCAAGTGAGCCAAGTAGCAAAACCAAGAGAGGTGGCTAGAGAAGCCTTGGAGAAATTTAAAGCAAGCACCAAAATATACCTACTTTCCATTGGGATAATGCCCCTGTGTTTTTTACAATTATTTGATATGACAATGTATGGTTATAGCGATAATAAAAAGGCTTTGATGGTGATGAATTTCCTGGATACTGATTGTCAGAACCTAGTGTTGCCCCATCTATAGGGGGACAGCTGGTTGTACTCAGAGGCCAAGGCAGCCATTATGAAGGAATTTGGAAGTCCCGCGCACATGTTGAAGCGCAAGTAAGAATTCATGGGAATTTAATTCCAGAAGGATGAAATCTTAGCAAGTTTCGCCGATCATTTCTACCAAGAATCACAGATTTTGGTTGGAGAAAAAGTGCTGGTGATTTCAATGCTCAGATTGCACTGCAAGTGGCCCTTTGGCCCTATTGTGATTTGCATTGAATGATGTCTTCCATGTTTGCAACGGAGATTACTACCTTTCATATGGTGGATCATTTGAAAATATTTGGAGCTACCTTTGATGTTCCAAATAGAAGGTTCAAATCAAATCCAGTACTAAATTTGAATCCCACAAGGGGACTGAGGACTCTAAGGAGTTAAATAACCAAACCGTGCTGGGAAATAAGCCCAAAGAGTATAAATGGATTAGTGAGAAGGAAAAATTCTGCTACCAATGCGGAGGAAAAGGGCATTTTGCTGTGCACCGCAAGAAACCTAAAGACCAGATTAACGTGGTCTAAGTGAAAGAGTATAAACCACACAGGAGTTGGGAAGAGGCCCACGGCCTAGATGGGAAACAGTCTAGAGCTGCGGAAAAACTTGTTTCTCATGATATTATGCACAAAGAAATTGACACTTGTGATCTGTTTGTTGATGAAGTTGCGCAAGATCAGCTATATCAAGTAGTCAATTTAGATGTGAACGTGGTAACAAGACTCGGAGAAAAGGAAACTGACCCCTAGATAATTTAGGAATTTTCTTGGACACATGCATGACAACTGGTGGACAAGATTTGAGCCGCAGATAATCCAGAAGAGTTGACTGAAATTACATTATATGAGAAAACCTGTCAATCTTCCTTAGCACAATCAGGGAATCACTTCCTGATCTATTGGCACAACTAATTTACACCCTCAATTCAGCTAATAATGCTGCTATACACTCAGTAAGTACTAAATTACAACACTCCAAGTGTAAATATATAAGTGTACTAGTTAATCAAGTATGGATGAGGTCAATAGTTGACAGTGGAGCGCCCATCTATATTGTTTTGATCAAGCTAATGATGAGGATAAAGATCTCGCCCCATTTGGAACACAAAGAAAATGGGACAGCCAGGCCAAATACAACCATCTCATGTGGAGCGTATAGTGGTCTACCACTTCAATTTAGATCCTTGGTGGTATTCACTCCAGTAATAGTTTTGGCCAAACAAAACTACAATATTCTGATTGTGATGGAGTTTCTATGAAAATAAAGAGTTAAATGTAACTTTGAGGATAATACGTTGACCGTATTGGGTCTGATGTTATCATTGGTTTATCAGAAAGATGGGGAAGCTCCATTGACTAAGAGAAGTAACCTTATCAACCTGACATACAATTATGACATTGTCCCAATTTGATACTATATAGTTGGCCAAAAGTGATGAGAAATGCTGACGGAAATCCTAGGAAAATTGGGGAATTCTTCTGAGAATCAAGAATGTGAGAACCATACTGCTGGGATTGCAGATAATAGTCAACATGGGGTTGACATTGGAGATACCAGAGCTGCTGTAAAAGGAAGTCAGAAGCCCCTGAAAGGATTCCAGAGTAGAGCCTTAGGTGGCTCCTGGAATATTTATGCCAGGCCATGGAGAATTTGAGTGAAAATACAATGAAGATTGAGAAGAATCAGATCATCACGTTTGTTCATCTAATCCCTGTTAGATTTTGATGGTTGACTCAAAAATAAACCCTTTGAGAAAACCAACAAAGCTGATATATTGCTCCCATTGATAAATCCTTTGTTTTTTTCCAATTTATCTGCATAACTAGATTCATCCAAAACCACCTCAACTGTACTTAAATTGTCTTAATTATCAAAGCTAATAATAGATATGATATAATTACTTTATGGCCGATTATGGGAACCACTTGGGTGAACCAAATGAATCTATGACACAAACTTAATTGCATTTATAAATTTAATGCAAATATGATTAATGAATAATAATTTTTATGTATGTTGATCACCATAATTGGCAAAATAGTACTTACATATAGACTTCCCAATTAGGGAGTACCATGTACTATTGAGAGATTTACTGACATTCTAATTAAGGGTGCGTTATTATTTGAATCCATATATTCTTTTCCATCAATTGTTGTATTTCGTCAGCTCTATGATAAAACAATAGTACTTGCACATGGACAGCCCAAATAGGGAGTACCTAGTACTATTGAGAGGCCTGTCAACGTCCTGATTAGGGGTGCATCATTATTCAAATTCTATATATTCTTTTCCCCCACATATTGTATTTTGTCAGCTGTATGATGAAACATAATCAGGCTGAATAAAAGGCAAATATACACCACTGAGGTGCTAATATTATGCCTAAAATCTTCCCAATTATAAGAGTAGTAGTGCCTTCAATTAGGCTGAAAAAATTGCAATTAAGTTAATTCAAGAGCTTAATTAACTTGGGGATATTTTAATAATCACTGCCATAATCCATAGAGGATTGGCATGGGTTTAATTAACTCATCTAATAGATGAGTATGGACAGGAGATGTCCTAGAGGTATAAAATACCGGCGCCTGGCCCTAAAATAAAATCATCTTTCCATACCTTCATATTTTTGTCTTATATCTTCTTATCCTAATTTTGTCTTCATATTAAGAGTGTAGACAAGCATTCAGGGAGCTTGTCATAATTACCTGTGTATGGAGAGTTCCCAATTAGATAGGGAAAATTACCCTAGAAGAGACCAAGATATTCAGATAATGTTGTTTAGCTTTGTGAGCTTCCAAATGATTAAAAATACCATAAGATACATAGCATATTCGAGGATTTATCTACTGAAACTCTTACTGACTAGTGAAACAGGAATACATTTCATAGGCGAGCTAATTCTCAAAAAACTCACAATCCCAACTTCTGAATTGAGGAAATTCCATGATTTTGGGACCCTCAATGAAGTGGTATTACTGGCAGGGGTAACTGAGAGTTTTAATCTATTGGTAAATTGAGAGCAACTCATTGATCTGATGGACAGACAGCAGGAGGAGGTGCTCAAATTACTTGACAAGTATAGGGAAGTATTTTCCCAGGATGACCACAATTTGGGTTTCACAAGAGATGTAATCCACAAGGTTGATACCAGAGAAAATTTGGTGATCAGAATGAGACTGCTTTGATAGTCGAAGGCGGCCAACTGTGGTAGTAGATGAAGAAATCAGCAAACTAGTGAAGCACAGGCTTCTAGTTCCATTGTTGAGTCCCTGGGCAAGCCCCATCCTTATTATAAAGAAGAAGGATGGCTCTAATTGGGTGGTGATCAATTATCAGAAGCTAAACAAGATTGCAAAGAAGGATTTGTACTCACTACCAAGGATCAATGATGTGCTAGATCGATCGAGAGAAAGGAAGTATTTCTCTGCAATGGATCTACTATCAGAATATTGGCAAATTAATTTGCCAAGATAAGACCAAGAGAAATGCAAGATTATCACCGTGCAGGGGCTTTATCAACCAACGAGGATTCCCAGGGTCTGTGCAATACACCTGCGACATTTTAAAGGCTTCATGGACGCCATACTAAATGAATTGAGTTGTCATGCGTCCTGGTGTACTTGGACAATATAAATGTGTTCATTAGGACGTTCACTGACCATTTGCACCACTTTGAGGAAGTTTTTAAGCAACTATCCATGACCAACCTGAAGATTAAGCTGAGGAAGTGCCACTTCTTCAAGAAAGAGTTAGAATATCTGGGATTTACAGTCAGCTCTAGTGGACTGCAGCCGCAAGTCCAGAAGATCAAAGCTATAGAGAAAATGGCTGTGCTGGAGAGTTTCCAAGATATTCAAGTGTTCCTTGGAATGGTCAAATATCAAGAAGATTCATTTGGGATTTAGAAAAAATTAGCCGAGCCCCTTTTCCATTTGTTAAAGGATCTGAAAAAAGGGTTTTTTTGAAGTGAAGAGGCCCAGAGATCCTTCGATGAGTTATGCCAGTATTTAACAGATTCTCCAATTTTGAAATATCTGGATTTTGATCAAGAATTTATTATACAAACTGATGATTCATTGATGGCAATTGGTGCCATATTGAGCCAAGTAGATGAACTTGGGACAAACATCCGTTGGCATATGTGAGCTGGACACTCTCAGCCATTGAGAGAAATTACACTATGACTGAGCGTGAATGCCATGTGGTTATTTACACCTGTAAACAGTTCAGGTGTGTATCCATGGAACGCACTTAAAAGTTTTTCTGGGCCACTTCTTTTTTTGTTGGATACACAATTTACAAGAACCAGAAGGGCGACTGGCCTGATGGGCACTTAAGTTATAGGCTTATGATTATGAGATAGTCCACCAAGCTGGGGCTTCTCATCAAAATGCAGATGGCTTATTGTGGTTACCAATGGTCCAGGTGGTATATCAGCAAGCAGATGAGCTATTCCAGAAAATGGTCAACAGGTAAATCAAAGGTGCACTTCGAAAAGTGATGGAAAATACCGAAACCATGGATGGACAAGTTTTTAAGATGATCAATGGGAAGCAATTACTATTCCTAAAGCTTTCAGAATGAGAGGCTATCATATAAGTCACTCATAAGGTTGTTGGGAACATAAGACTATGGAAAATAACAGATCATATTTGCCATTATTATTACTGGGACTCCATCAACTACAATATAGCAGACTATCTGGCTTGCTGTTTGGAGTGCCAGTTGCTCAAGCCACAAAAGAACATGACTGAATACTGATTGGTCCGCCATGGATTTGCCTGGCATACGGTGTCCATTGATGTGATGAGACCACTGATGATGAGCACAGGGGGAGTTAAATACATCATAGTTGCAATCAACCATCTGATGAGATGGGTCAAGATGAAGGCCCCAGCAAAAGTTTGCTACCAGAACTGCAAAGTTTATCCTAGATCAAGTAGTATACCAACATGGATGAACACGGGTCCTGCTGAGCAACAATGTAATAAGTTCTACATCCCATGTGATCCTGCAATTAAATAAAATAATGGGGATCCAAGGAGTCATGTCTGTACCCTACCAGCTAGCAATTAACGGAATGGTAGAATGAGTCAATGGGATGCTGGCCGCGATGCTGAGGAAGCTGGTGTAAGAAGAACTTCCACGTGGGGAATGTACCTTGTTTTGGTAACATTTGCCTACAATATAAGTCATTATACAGCAATGGGAAAAACGCCGTTTGAGTTGCTATATGGAAGGAAGGCCGCGATGCCACCAATTTTATATTTAGAGGTGGACCCAACATTGAGTATGAGTTCCAAGAACTTTCTGAACTGATTGATGAGTAATCTGATCAAAATGCAAGTGTAAGCATTTGATATATTTGAAGATAAGGATTCAAGAAAAAATGATGGATGATAAGAACCAATTAGCCTTATCAGAATACTGAATAGGTGAAAGAATTGCCTATTGCTATATGCATGGTTTTAGGAGAAGAAACAAGTTTGATGCATTTTGGTCTGGTATGTTCAATATTATTGCCAAGATGGTGACAGATGACTACCCCATCAAAAAACTCTTGTATGGAAGTATAGTAAATTGAGTCCATGCTAAGTATTTAAAGCAATGGATTGATGAAACAATTAGTGATAAAAGAGTTCCTGAAGGACCGCTGAACCATTAAGTTGGTTATGTCCTGATGATTGGTTAAGTTTGAAAAAAAGACCGCTGAACCAAACTAGATGGTTAATTCTTAAAAAGTAAGCCCTCTGAACCATAGAAAACTGGTCAATATAAGTAACCATAGGAACCAGTTTGGGGGAATAAAATAAAAAAAATGGATTGCTGAACTGAGAAAAGGCCAAGTTCCATAGAAAAAAAGAAGGAAAAAAATATAAGATTGAAAAAAATATTGAAAAAAATTATTAAAAACGCATAGAAAACAACTTAATATTTTTATAATTTTATTTTTTATGATTAACCTCAATTTGGGGATGATTCCGCCTATGTCGCCTCTTGGGGGAGGGAGGATGGATTGCAGTAGGAGTAAACAACACATCATAAACTATGTGAGATTGGATGCTAGTGAGAGTTAGACCTACTTGAAACAAAGTTCATTAAATGGATGTTGATCCCTGAAAGAAAGCGACTAGGGGAAGATAGATGGAAATGTTGGAACATGGCAAATGCAATACCCTGGATCAGGGAGAGAAGCAACAGAACAAGAAGAGGCAGTCAGAAAAAAACCCTGAGTAATCCCAATTTAGCACTCGAGCTGGAAGATTGGCCTTGAGCACTTGCCAATTGGCTTCAAAAAGAACACTGGACATATGGGCCGCATAGAGCAAGGGATACTAAGTGGGGGTTGCCAAACCATGCCCCCTATTAAATCCATCAGTAGAAGAAACTGATGGGAAACTCCAGAAATGAGATAGTCATGCAGGGAGTGAATGGCATTCTGCAGACAACGACTATGAGCTTCTTGTAAGTGGAAGCAGAATGAGCAATGAAAGCCAGGAGAGGCTGGAAGCTACATGGCTCAACTTTGAAGAACTTGGCTGGCAAAGCAAAGAGCATAGGCTACAACATCTTGGTTTAGGATGTTTTTAAGATTGGAGGAGTTCAGAGCTATGAACAAAGCCTTGGTTAATTGTATCCTTAATTCTGCATAGGGAAGTTTGAAATGCTCGCTGTTTCTAATGACTAGTTTGGCTGACAAAACAGATGGCTTTTAATACTGGCCAAGTCAGAAAAGGAACTTCAGAAGCAAGTCTGATCTAGTAAGTAATGTTTGATCAAGAGCGGATGGCATTACTTCAGGATGTTTGACAATGATGGTAGGAGAATCTGCAAACGGAGCTGAATCCAGGAGAGTTTTGAAATCTAACTAAGGAATTGATGACAGAGGAAGGATTGAATATGAGTCATTAAAAACAATTGCTAACCTGGTTTTTTTAGGTTTGGTTACTGTTTCCAGTAATTCCGTGGAAGGACTGGCCATGAGTACTTGACTGGGACTGGAAGGACCATTAAAGAGGTTCTGATGCCCAGATCAACTCATCAGCTTTAAGAGACAAAGGTCATTATCAGATATGCTATTAAACAGTTGTTGGTACCAAGACTCTAAATTTGACACATGAGCTGGACAAAAGGGGGACGTCAGACTTATATGATAGTTGACATTATGCAATCTGAAATCACTTAAGCTCTAATTTTGAAAAAATTAGACTCAAAATTAATGGAATAAATTCTTCAGAGAAGGATTTAAATGATATGAGACAAGGGGTTAATACAAGAAAATAACAAGGGCAAATACAAATGATCATTCCAAATTGTGCTGCGAAATGAACATTGACAGCAAGAATGTCCTGCTAAGGATGAGGAGAAAATCAGGAAATCAAGGAATCTGGACCAAGAATCCTGAATATGACAGCAGGGCATATGCCCTGATAGGGGGAAAACCAGATCCAGAGATTAATATCATCATGAGTAAATTGATCAGCATGGCATGACATAAGGTCATGGGAACTGCACTCTGAGTAAGCGGTAGTGAGGAGGAAAAGGAAGAGAACTGCATTCCAAAGGTTATCCCAAGTAGCGTTGAGTACTGACTAAACCATACTTTACATTAACAAAAAGAAATATTCAACTGAGTGTCAGAAGCGGTGTTCTCATGCCCCGTTCCTTTTCTCGCTGGAAATCTAGGCAAGAGGGGGGATGTTTTGGGATTTTTGCCCATATTCCCAGCCATCTAGATTACCAGGGGCACTAGGGGGACAATTCCCTATAGCTAAGTGAATTGGATATCAGTTGACCCTGATTTTGGGGTAACATTGTTTGGGAGATTTTAGGTAATTCGCCTGGGTTGGATCCATCAGGGATCAATACAGGTGAATGCTTAAGAACTTGTTGGGAAAAGTTGCCAATGAAATGAGGACATCTGATAGTTGATTAATGATTAACTATCAGGTGTACCAATTAAGATTGGTCAGGCTTCATCACTGACCAATTGGGAATTTAAGGATCAAGTTGCGAGGTGAGTGATGCCGCTTGAAACTAGCGATTTGATCAGTTGGTTTGTGACCTGCCTTAATGGGTAACAAGTCCAATACCTAATCAGGTTGCTTGCCAAATATGGTTGGTTTACTGGGATCAAGAGGAAGATGTTAGGGACACATTTTCTGACCCTTTCTGTTTTAGGTCTTGAGGATGTCCAATGATGGAATCCTAGCCAGGATGGGGAAGACCATTGCTGATGAGATTTCAATGGGTGATTCAATTTCAACGGCTGCCATTTCATCAATGAGGTGCCAACCGAGGGCTGGGCGCCAAATTCCCACTATAAATTCCCCTAAGAATTCACCTTTTAACACACATTTTTTGGAGAAATAAAGATAGGCTCAACTCTCCATTTGGTTTCACACGTCCTGGGGCTAATACAGGTTCTAAGGAATTAATTGGCCAGGTGGACCGAGATACTTGTATGTCAGGAAGCCATGAAAGACATAGGCTTATGTTTCTAGTCCCATGAAGTGAGGGAGAATCACTGGGGTGTAAGAGGTTACCTGATTGAGGTGAAAATCGATTATAAAGAAAATTGGGGGCTAATTGTTGTTCAACATTAGCACTTCTTTATCCCTTACATCAGACCATTCTGTCATTGTAAATTTTATCAGTATTATTTACCAAGAAAATACATGCATCCCCAAGGAGATTTGAACCCAGGTCCCCAGAAGTGAAAGCTAATTGTTTTACCACTTGGATACTTTTTTTAAAAAACTCCATACTTTATTTAAAAATTTAATAGGAAAGTAAGAGGGAAGGCGGAACACAGGAGATTTTGCTGAGGATAAAGGACCAGAAATTTGGGCTGCTAGGGCCTAGCACCCTTGATCATTGATGATTGGTGATTGCCATCGCTAGCCATGGTTCTAGCATCAGCATGCTTACAGGCCATTAGATCTTTTATTGATTCGTTGCTTTGTCACATACGATGAGCAATCCAGCAGGAAAAGCCAAACGTGCAGATTTGTAACACATGGGGATTAGGTGCAAGAATTTTGTGATCTGGCGGAGCTGATCAGAGATCTTCTGAATGGTCTTCAACACCAGACCTTTGTGATGGGGCGTTAATTGGCCAAACTCTTGGCAACAAGAGCCAAGTGTATCACCCATACACAATAATGGTAGATGAAGGCTCATAATTGGATAGATGAATACTACCAAGAACAAAGATATATTAAATAAGGAGATATTACTGATTCCAAAAACTGGGTGTATCTATATACAGAAGGAGAAGACAATGATGAAGACAAGGATGTTATTGACAGGTTACTAAACGCTAGGGCACCTATTGTTGTATCTGTACCTGATCAACTATATGTGAAAGCTATTGACGGAAATATATTAAATGACACTACTTTGCACAGGCCACTTATTCCACAATGATCATTAACATCGTTGCTGAGAGAGAACATCTCATACCAAGCAATTTTAAAACATTAAACCAGATACTAATGAATCAACCAATTTTTTCGCAAAAATCAGAAGCTCTGTAACAGTCTGAGGTGTCTTCTACCGAAGATTTAATAACTGGAAACTCATTTAAGAAAAGTGTAACAAAGATAATAGTTATAATAGTCAGTTTGTTGAACCTAACTTGCATGACTTGAAAAATCAGCTTTCTGTGGAGGGGTTCAGTTCAACGCATATTAAACACCATGCGACCTTCTGTAAGCTCATGATCATTATCAATGTGGAAATCCTCTTCTGATGCTACCTGATATAGCATTGATTTTTTATTAAAACTGTTTACGCCCATGGCAAAACTCTTATAAAAAACTCTCTGATTTTTTCTCTTTTATGTTGGCCACCTCAGGATACAACAGATTCTTATCCAACCTCCACTTTGGCAGCTTGAATCTAAGGTATTCATGCAAACAAGTGTACCAGTCTTCAAGAGCAAATCTCATATTAGATACTGTATCCTGTTCACCGCTAATCCCAGTCCAGTATTGCCAATTAGATCACTTAAAATGATGTAATTGAAACAAAAAGGAAAAAATAGATTCTGTGAAAAATTATAAATTTAAATTAAGTAACTTTTTACCACTTCATAAAAATCAGGATTAATCAAAGGAAAATTGAAAGATATTTGGTAATAGGGCTATCAATATTGGGGGTATTCATGATCCCCTAGTGAATCTGCGTCAGACTTCCACTTTAGTTGTAGCATTCAATTGTTTTAATTTGAACATCCTCAAGCTATTTCTTGTGATGGTTATCTCTAGACCAGGTTGTAAAGTGGTTTTGTTCACACCCGCTTTTGGTTGAGTGCTTAAGTTCTGCATTGGGTCATTACCTCTACACCTGGTTTGGTAATATGATGATCTTCTTTAGGCTTATTTGATGGCGATTCTCATATGCGCCTTTCTTCTAGGTTTTGTATGGTCTTCAAAATTAATTTTTATTCATGCTTTTAGTAATATTTGAATAGAATTTTCAAGTGTTTCTATTAGGGTAATTTGGCTTGGTCATATCTTTATTATTGTCCAATAGAAATTTATTTTACCCCCCAGGTATAAAATAGGTCAAAATTCATTGGCTTTGGAGGAGGTTTCGTTGTCTTTATATAATAACTTTTTTGGTCAGCAGATATCAAAATTACAGGTGATGTCATCCTGAGTGCTTGGGCTGCTAAAGTCTATAGAAGGGTTTATCATTTCCTTCCTTTACTAGCAAATTGCTCAAAATTTCTCCTGTCTAGTATTGAATCCTAATCTTTCCAGCGGTTAAGAAATGATCATCAAATTCTTTTTCAGCCTCATCCGCAACACTTCCCCTCTTAAAATGAGACTATAAGGATGGCCTAAGATTCCAGGCATATACTCAATTTTAAAACTAATTATTTTGAATCATCTAGTATTAAGTATTTGGCTCCTCATTTAGTCAATATAGCTAGAAACAGTCTAGATGGCCGGAAGTTTCTCTAGCTGTCCTTATAGGTAGTGAAACAGTACTTTATCGCCTAAGATAAATTCTGGTAGCCTAAACTTTTACTGACTCTCATGTTAGCTTTGGAGGATAGTTGCCTTTATATTTTTGGAGGCATGCAGCTTTAATCTGATCAGTTATTGTCTAGCCTTGTTGATACCTTCCAGGTTGCAGGTTCAATTTTGTCTGTAGTAATGATTGGTGCTAATAAGGTTGGCAATGCTGCTTCTCACCCGTTCAGGCTTTGCAGATCGATATCACAAACACATAGTGATGGCTGAGTTTGTATGCCAACAGCGCGGAAGGCAGCAGCTGATTTCATCTTAATTTATAGCTGAGTGCCATCTTCTTTAGTGTCCTTACTATGGTTTATTCCTGCTCCTTGCTACAATTAAGAGATGATGTTTTGGAGGTGATAAACTGTGTTTTTATCCAATCAGGTCCATTAACTTCCTTATAAACTGATATGAAGTTATTGCCATTATCTAAGAGCAAGACTTGATATAATCCATATCTAGGTATAACTTGATTGCATAGGAATCAGGCGATGATCTCCTGGTGTATGACTTGACTGTTGAGGCTATGACCCATTTGGTTAAGTGGTTGATTTCTACAAATTAAATTTTTCTTCTCTAGAGGCAGTTAAAAGCAGCCCTATCACATTAATAAACACATTACTCAACAGGAATGTTGGTGGGATCAGTTTAAACTCAAAAAGTTTAGCTAGTGGATAAAAACTAATGCAATGTATGCGCAGTTTTAAAGCATGGTGGACTTCATCATACATGGACCCTTGATGGAACTGAACCTTCAGGTAATCTAAAATCTTCTAAAACCGCCCATGGCTGATATGCTTTTGCGCTTCCATTACTAGTTCCATCTAGTCTCTTGGTCTGACGTATGTAACTATTTATTCTTAATTGATTTCTAACCGTTTCCACCAACAAGCCGGTGTCTTTGGAGTTCCTTCTCAAGACAGTCTTAATCTTGTACGTTTCATCCTACCATGCTTCCTCTGGTAGCCTAATTTGTACAGTTGATCATTTTATGGCACTTGTAGGCGAAAACTGGAAATCTTGACAGTCCATTGGCGTTGAAATACTTGTTGCCTGCTCAATGGATGATCTCAAAATTGTATCCATGAAGCAGTACTACCCATCTGGCAGGCGTCCATCTGGATTTATATATTCTGCAACCAACAAAGAGACACATGATAAATCACGACCTTGAAGTGTACCCCATACAGGTAGGATTAGAAGTAATTCACTTCTTGGATCACCAAGAACTCTCTCCACTACAGTATAGTTTTTTTGGCCTTGGTTAACACTAATGAATATTACCCAATAGAGTGTTTATCCCTTCTTCCTCCATTTTGGGAA
This sequence comes from Massospora cicadina, assembly GCA_022478985.1. Lineage (NCBI taxonomy): Eukaryota > Fungi > Entomophthoromycota > Entomophthoromycetes > Entomophthorales > Entomophthoraceae > Massospora > Massospora cicadina. The sequence goes on along the minus strand of JAKSZP010013586.1, from coordinate 1,854 downwards.
AGTATCTTTCCAAGATAACATCCCTTGCATCAATGTTTAAATAAAAGGTTTTGAGAAAGTCTGGGTAGGCAAGGTTTGGTACCTCTACTAATCTCTCTTTTAGCTCCTCAAGGCCTGCTCTTTCTCCTGGCTTATTTCAAACTTAGTTTATTTCATCAGCAGGTAGGTAAGGGGTTAAGTAAAGTCCGCAAGTTAGGGGATAAACTGCCAGTATACTGCACCATCCCAAGGAACACTTGGATATACTGCATGCTCTTTAGCTCCTTTTTCACGATTGCTTTGACCTTTCCAGAATAAGTCTTGATTCCGTTTGGACCAATCTCATGCCCAGGAACTCCACTTGGCTTTTCATATAGGTGCAATTGGTTCATTTCAGGAAATGTTTGATGCTTACAGCTGGGTAAAAACCTCACGGAGGTGTTGAAGATTTTTTAAAGGTTTGGCTGAACATGGTAATATCATCCAGGTACATCAGCACACTAAACATTCTAAGATCTCAAAAATCGGTCTAATGAACATTGAAAGGTGGCAGAGGAATTGCATAGACCCTGCTTCATTCTTGTTTGCTTAAAGAAAATCCCTGAATTCTTATCAGGGCGCACTTTTTGATCCACTTGTAAGAGCTCCATATGCCAATATTACTGACCAAGTCTATTTCAGAGAAATATTTTTAATCCTCTTATGCGTTCCAAGGCATTGGCTATGCACAGAAGCAGTTAATATTCTTTTTAGTTTCTTAACTGGCAGCAGTCTATGACTACAAAGTGAGTTCAAACAGGCTTGCATCCTAGCAATTTTGGCAAAGCTCAAGCATTCTTTAAGGTCTGATCAGTATGTATTCTGTTAGTTGACTTAGTTCTTGGGCGAGAATGGCAACTTCAGCTTTAGAATGGCAGTAGGGTTCTGATATTTATCAAATAGCTAATCTGAGTCCATCTTATGGATTCTCTTTTAAAGAGTCCATAGTTGTTAGACATCGTGCTAATATATACTTAAACTTGTTTGGTAGCTCATCATAGTTATGTTCTGTTTTTTGGGGGTCACAAATGTTGAAACTGGCGCTTAAGCGTCAATTTCCAAGTAGACAAACTCATGAAAATGACAACATCAGACATGTTCAAGACAGTAGCTTGGGTAAAAAATATGACAACTAAATGCTTTAGTGACAAAAATAAATTTTTTATTAATCTAAGAGAGGAATACTTCATATTATATGGTACTTCCAGTAGTTCCTAGATTCACTTTATCACCTTAATTGTAAATCTAAACTATCTATTAAAAAAACCTCATACAAATGATAAGCTCACTCAGATATGCTCACTATAACAGAGTTCTCTTGGTGTATTTTGTTGTTACTAAGCAGCTAAAAAGGTTGGTAAAATACTGTCGTAGTCTTCCAATTGTGCCAAGAAAGCGAGTGGATATGATTTGTGGGTATTTTCACAGAAGATCAATATACTGAAGTAACTGAATTCTACCAAAAATACTCAAATTGCTGCAAGCTACCAATAATAACTATAATAAAACCGATTTACTAATATTTTATGCTGACATGAGATAAAAAACATATTGATGCTGATCTGAAATGTGAGGCAATTAATGTATTGAAGCTACAGCGCAGGTGGTCAATAATATAATGGAAGGAGTATTGCATAGGTGGTGTTTCAAGGATTCAATCATTTTTACAATGTTAAGGTACAACTTCATATAAAACCTGGGACACTTGCCCTACCAATTATTAAGACTGATTGAATCCTGGATCAAAAATTAGCCAAAAATATAAAACTAAATATAATCATAAACTGATGGCTGTTCAAACCTGTGATGGTTGAGGTTTATCCTCAGCATCACATT
>JAKSZP010013585.1:0-75631 GCA_022478985.1 Massospora cicadina | reverse complement strand
TTTACGCTGATCTGAAGCACCTTCCACTGCAAACTCAAATCGCAAAAAAATCCATGGATGTTTCCATTGCGATCAAATGGAGGCAGCTTATCAATATGAACTTCCTGTAGAAACTCCTTTTTCCACTGGAGCACAGCGTCCAAGGCAAGCTTGAGTTCTGCATATTCGATGGTTGTGGCACTTAAAAGGACTCCTTGCCAGAGTAAGCCTGATTGAACATGGCCAGCGACTGAGGAAGGTTGTTGGCTTTGTGATTTTCCAATGGGCCCCCTGTAGTGAGCACCACTATTGTAAATTTGGCTGTATTCAATAAATATGCTTGCAGAATTTTTCACAAGGTTAACCCACTGAGCAATAGGGACCAAGATATGAAGATCACTGCCCTCAAAACAACAGAATAACTTTAAATAAATATGGAGCACTTTCTCCCACAACCTCTTTTATTAAATGTACTTTAATACCGCGGATTCTTCTTATTATGCTTACTCTATCCTTCTTAACAACAACCCTTCTTAATCATATCATCTCGCCTATATTGTAATGACTTCAGATGCTATGACTTGTATGGCTCAGTAATTTAATTAGCCATATCTTATTGGCTCTGTAAATTCTATATTTGTTAATTTAACAATCACCTTTTCTGAGGCGATTTCCCAATAACCCAATATTGCCTCAATTTGAGATACTAAAATTATCATTGCCATATCAGATCTCGACGGATTCCACTCATTTTGCCATAATGACCTCAGGCTTATTGTCTAGTAATATCAAATTCATAACAGGCGAATAAGCTCTAGAATTTTTTTGAGGCCATCATGGCTGACAACTTTGTGAGTGGTATAATTTCTACATTTGTTCAGATGGTTTTGGGAACAAAAGCCTTTTATCATTCAGTATTTTGAATAGCTGTCCATTCTATTGTTCTGTTCTATCCATGGCTTTTTGTAATGCCATTTGAACTTCCGGTAGCTTGTCCTCCAACTCTCCTTTAACCATTCTTCAAATAGGTCATCAGCACAATCTTGTACTGCAAGAATTGCTGGTAGTCAGGATAATCCATCAGCATTTTGGTTTTTATCCCTGGAACGATGTTAAATTTCGTAGTCATATTTTTGCAATTTCAAGGCCCATCGTGCTAGTCTTCCCTTAGGTTTTTTAAGTTATGCAACCAATGGAGAGATGCATAATCAGTTAAAACCTTGAAATGCATCCCCTGAATATAAATATGGAATTGCTTGAAATTGTAGATAACTGCAAGACATTTGCACTCGGTGACTGTGTAATTCCTTTCAGCCTTAATTAAGGTACAGCTGACATATGCCACTGGGTGTTCTTCACCTTGTTCATCCACTTGACTAAGTACAACACCTATCGCCATGAGCGATGCATCTTATTGTATAATAAACAGTTGGTCAAATTTGAAATTTGAGTATTGGGCTGGTCATCAAGTATTGCTGTAATTTGTCAAATGCTCCTTGGGCCATTTCATTCCTTTTAAACCCTTTTTTTGGATCCTTAAGCAGATGGAATAATGGATCCGCTATTTTTGCAAAGTCCTTAATAAAACGGCGATAATAACTGACCATTTCTAAAAATACTTATATATCATGAACACTTTTTGGCAATGACATCCGCTCAATAGTATTGATTTTTTGTTTTTGAGGTTGTAATCCATCTGCGTTTATAACGAAGCCCAAATATTCTAGCTGCTCCTTAAAGAATTGACACTTTTATGCTTGATTTTAAGATTGAAAGCAGTTAATTTCTTGAATACTTCCTCTAAGTGTTGTAAGTGCTTGGTGAATGTTTGACTAAATACATTGATATCATCTAGATAGACTAGAACACAGGACAATTTGAGGTCACATAAGATGGTATCCATAGCCCATTGAAAAGTTGCAGGGGCATTACATAAGCCTTGGGGCATCCGCGTAGGTTGGTAAAGCCCTTGTGCCATTATTATGGCACACTTCTCCTGGTCCTCAGGTGACATATCAATCTGCCAATAACTAAAGATGAGGTCCATTGCCAAAAAAAATTTAGCCCTACCTATCTGATCCAATGCATCATCAATTAGTGGCAAGGGTTAAGAGCCTTTTTTTGTGATTTTATTAATATGACAATAGTCGATTAAAGCCCAAATAACCCATCCTTTTTTGACATTTAATATCAGACTAGCTCATGGGCTGGATGAAGGCACAAGCAATCCGTGCTCTAACAACTTTTTTATCTTTTTGGCAACTACTGCCTCAGCTGCTCGGGATCTTTAAATAGGTCTCATTCTAATTGAGGCAGCTTCCCCAGTGTCAATTTGATGGAGTACATTTTCTGTACACCCAAGATCATGGTCATTTTAGGCGAAAATAGTTTGATATCATTTGAATAAAGCCAATACTTCATTTTTCTGATCTTTGGTTAATCCTGATAATAGTTTCCGAGAGATTAATGTATGAATGCATTTAGCAAAATAGGTAATTCCATTTCATTTAAATCCCCAAATCCTGGAAGAAATGGAGCTCCGTTATAGGGATTAACTGGGCGAACACAACTACTTGATTTCACTTGATTATCATTGACGTTTTTCCCAGATTGGCTAATATAATATGAATTTCCTTATGGCCAGGAATTAGGATCCCTGGAGCTACCCAAGGTTCAATTCTTTTCTTTGCCAGGGAGCCTAGATTTCTATATATAATTGCTCAGAAATTTTCAGAGTCAGTCCAGTATTGACCACTGTCTGCATCCCAGGTTGTAGGATTAATTCTTTTTTAGTTGGATTGGGATCCCTTGGTTTTCATTCACATTTTTTGGTAAAGGGTAAATCTTCTTCCCAAATAGTCTATAACCAATAGGAAGGATGCTATCCCTATATATCAAATTTATAAAGTGATTTCTCCGAGTGAGGGGGGCATCCCCCTTCTGATGATAGATCGATGTTAGCATCCAGACCAAGATATTCATAGTATTCGCCTCAAAGTCACACTTTACTCCATACTTTCACATGAAGTCAGTGCCAATGAGAATATCATAATTTTGACTAGGTAGAATAATTGCTGGCTCAGACACAACTAGAGATCCAAAACGAAGAGGTAAGGCACTATAAGCCCTACAGGAGGTAGTAGGGTTGGGCCCAGCAGTACCATACTGCTTTTGATGTGAAATATCTGGCAAAATCTTTAGACGTTTTATTAATTTGGTAGACACAATATTGATTGGTGCACCACTATCAATAATAGCCCTTACTTCTACTTGGTTAACCAAAATGTCAGCATAAGTACACTCAGAATAGTGGGAAATGTTGTTTACTGAATGTATAGCAGCATCGGTTGCTAAGTAAAGAGTGTGAATAATTTGGGCTGATATATCAGGAAATGAATCCTTTATGGTAGTGATAGGAATTGAAACGTTACCATCTTCCAAATTTGTCTTTAGCAACACATCTTGATCATCAGCATTTCAGGCCTTTTCCAAAAAGTTGACAAGCGTAAGGTTGGGCAACTTATGATATAATTTCAGGATTAATTTCATTTGTTTATGATTGAGTTATAGCGTGGATATTTGGACCTGTGCTCCGCTAGGGAGAATCATGAACAGGTTCATCTATGAACAAGTCTGAGATATCAATTTCAACGAACTTGTCTGGGGGAACTAGGCAATTTTCAGATCTAGATCGTTCCTCATCTAGACTTCAGGGCTTTTTCCAACTCCTCATAGGTATTGTCTTCCTGAACAACATTCAACTGATTTTTTGGTTTCTTAGTCCAGCACTGGGCAGCATAGTGTCCAGTATTTCCACATCTGTTACAAGTAATGCGCAGGGCATTACTAGACTATTTTGGACTGTTGGGGCTTTTCCCCATTTAATTTGGGAAATCCTTTTTGGTCTCAGGTTTTTTGCCAAATTTGAATTAAAAGCTGTTGTTGTTTTACACTTCAGTTTGGTGCATCAATAGTGGAAGCCAATTCTTTCAGGTGCTCCACCATTTGAGAAGTTTTGCTACTACTGGTGAAGGTTGATGACATGATTCAGTGTAAATCCCAATAGGGTCAGAGTGCTGCCTTCATAGCAATGCGAGCATCAAAATCGCTCAGGTTATTAGCTCCCATCAGGATTTGTGCTTCTTTTAAAGCAGTCAGCAAATTCTCCTAAGGTTTCATCTTTTTAGAAAAGTATTCCCATGAACCCCTGCTTTCAGTTAGCTATTTGTTCAGGGCTTCCAAATTCCTTCATTATTGCATTTTTTGCCTCATTATAGGACCAATTTTCCCATCGCAAATGGGGTAATACCAAGTTTAGACAAGTGGTGTCTAAACAATTGATAACAGTAACAGGCTTTTTGGCAATCACTGCAACCAAACATGGTCATTTTGAGCAGTCTGAAGAAAGCTGGGGCATTATCCCAATGAAAGGGTGGCAATTTTGGGGTGGGCCAAAATACCTCAGTTTCCACATTCTCAATTGTAGGATGAGTAGTGCGTCTAGCCATTCTAGCACCAGTTGGTGTGTTGTTGGGGGTCATTGCCAAGCTGGCGGCATAGGCACTTGGCATATTTTGAGTAGGCTGAATGCTCCCTATATTACTTTCATCTTCATATAGGTCCTGTTCCCCAATCTCCATTTTCACATGAATACAAGTACACTTATGTTTTTCCCATTTTTGTACTTGTTTCTGGAGCTGACTATGTTTTTCCTGTAATAAACGATTTATTCTAGCATTAGCTTAAAAGCTACTTTGAGCAGGAGTAGCTCCTTCTCCACTTTAGAATATTGCTGCTCTAACTCAGATTTTTTTCCAAATAATTATTTATTAACTTCTGTGACAAGGTTAACATCTTCTTCCACCTTGAAAACACGATTCTCCATTTGGGATAAATCAGCCTGAGCTGCTGACATTAGAGTGGTCTGATTCACACTCTCCAGTTCAGTCCATAATCGCTGAATCTCTCCCTGCACTGAAGACATGGTGGTACTTCTTGACAAGACTCAACTACGCCCCCTGTAGTGAAACCAAGTGTAAACTTCTGGGTATGTTTAATGCACAGGTTGGTTGTTGAGTAAAACTACAAACACTAGCTGTATGGTGACAACTAGTAGGTTGAGTCTTCAAAATAAGTGGCAACAAATCCACTTTGGTAATGGTAATTGAGAAAAACAACTAGGGACTTATTTTTCCCTTCAATATTCAATTTAAAAGTAAATATAAAACTATATTGCAGTTGAATTCTGTTTTTATTAGAAAATGTTAGAGGTTTTTATAGCTGAAGGTGAACAACTTTCAGATAATTCTCTGAAAATAAACTGATTAGTCCCCCAAAAATTCTAACCCTTGGGATTAATTTCCAACAGTAGCAAATGTCTTCATCTTAATTAATCCCCAGCAGTGTAACCATTTATGGATTGGCAACCATCCCCATGTGTTAGGAACCATAAACAGATGGTTTGGGGCTGTGTTACCTGATTATGACTACTAGCTAATGCCAAAACAAGCGTTAAAACAATTCAGTAGCTTTGTTAAAATGACCCTAATTGTTCAGCGCCTCTGCTGTAACAATTCATTATAACAATCTGACTATTGGCAATCATGCCCTGATCAAATTACTAATTAACATTGTCGGGCGTGATGCCCAACGAAATATTAATCAAAACAATCATCATATTATGTCCTTTAATGAATTTCAACTACTAATTTAGTCAGGGATGATCCCCAACAAAATAGTAACCAAATCTCATCATTATATTAGGTTTTTTGATTGATTATGACTAATAATTTAGTTGGGCGTGATGGCCAATGAGCTATTAATCAAAACAATCGTCAGATTATGTTCTTTGATGAATTTCAACTACTAATTTTTTTGAGGATAATCACTGATGAAATAGTAATTGGATCTCATCATTGTATTAGGTCTTTTGATTAATTATGACTAATAATTTTTGTTGGGCATGATGCCCAATGAAATGTTAAATCAACCGTCAGACTATATCCATTGATTATTTGAGATTAATAATTTAGTTGGCAACCATTGCCAAACAATCAGTTGCTTTAACAACTGTCAATTTTTAATTGGCAAGTGAGATAGATAATGTGGTCAACCAAATTTAACAGAGGACAACCCGCAAACTGGACCATAAAAGTGGCTTCATCTGGGAGATGGAACTGAACAGTGGGGATGGGATTTTTTAGAAAATCAATTGCAGCATGGCTTATGCCACTGAATCAGTTTCTGAATGGAAGCTGAGATCAAAGTGCCATTTAAAAGGTGGAAGTCAATAAAGCTGGTGGGTTAAAAACTTCCGTGGCTATCTTGATTGATGGCCATGCTTACATATGAGAAAAATTCCCATATTTGAACCAGAGACTGAAGTGCAAATTGCTTCATGAGAGCACTGCCTAGGAGCTTGCAAGGTGGTGGGCCAATTCCCAAGGAGGGACATAATGCTCAGTAGCGTCGGGAGTGTTAGCAGAGCCAGCCTGGGTGCACTTCAGCTGTGGATGAAAGATGCCAGATGGCGGCACATCAACATTCCAAGCTGGGGCAGCAGGCATTGATTGCATTGACATTGGTAAGTTTTGGCTCAATTGAGTGGTCATTTTTTGTATTTTTTTATAAATCCAAATCTGGCTTTAATTTAGTTATCAAAGCAAATGAAAGATTGATCTTTTCCCCTTCCTACTCAATCAAGGTTATAACACCACCAGATGCTTTTTTTGCAGCAAATTAAAAATCACTATTTTCATTTTTAACTTTTTCATATTTTTTATTTTTGTTTTTTTTATCTTTTATCATTTTTTCTTTTTCGAATGTTTTATTATTTTTATATCCTTTATATTATGTTTTTAGCATTATCTGTTAACCCTAACGTCCAGATTAATTTTGCCAATAGATCTAAAAAATTTCTTACTGACATAAATAAATTGCTAATGTTATCTTTATCCAATTTCGCCTGGATTAGATTATATTTCTCTCAGCATTTCTTGACTCTATCATTAATTGACTAATTTAAGATATATTAACTTCATCCACCCTCTCTGGGCCAATCGCTTTATACTTTAATCTCATATAACACCTCAGAGATTCTCATGGTGGACCCAGTTGCAACCCAAGCTGATCCTGCCACCAGTATTATAAACAAATGTCCGGCGGAACAGGTTCTCTTGCAGTGGTAGATTGTTCCACATCTAGACTTCAAGGCCTTTCCCCAGATATTAAGTATTTTCATCCTCACCTTGAAACATTACAAGCTTCACATCTCTCTTTAGCTTCTTCTCCTGACTTTTAGCAGTAAGATATTCAATCACACCATGTATCTGACAGCGGTGTTTTGTTTTTACAAACACTTTGAACCATTAGGGTTTTTTCCTGTCAAAGTTCAATTTTGTTGATTGGCGACTCTTCCATTAAATGTTAAAATGTCATCATCTAAGTTCTGCCATAATTCAAACCTCATTGGCTGGAAATTCATAATCTTCATTAATATCAGCTTGCGTTTGCAACTTAATCACTTGGTATAACAAACCCAAATACCCCTTGTAAGTGGGCACCAAATGGTAACTTTTGAGCTCCTGTACTCTGAGAATTTAGTATCAAGTAAATCTTCTGGTATGTAGCTCACTGTGGCTCTCCAGTTAACTGCTCAAGTTCTTAACAACTGCATTGATTGAATTATTGATATTAATTAATGATGGGTAGTATTAGTATGAATGCTTTTACTCAGTTGAGCTCAAAAAAACCACGTTGAAGTTAAGTCCAACGCTATACAGGTGCTTGAACTTCCAACAATTGAAGGTATCTCTGAAATATATAAGGAACTTCTCCCGCTGTCCTTTATATCTTATTGCAAAGTCCATTGGAAGTCTTGATAGCAGTATACTAAAACTAAAGTATATCCTATCCTATTATCTCATGAGCTAGCTATAAGCCCACAGTATACAAGTCTTAAGGTATAAAAGTAATATCACTTTTTTAATCTTTTTTATATGAAGGAAATATGAGCGTATCTATAGGGAATTTAACACCAACCCCTGTTGGCACCTTATTTGAGGAGACGCCAGACGTTGCCATTTGATTACCTTTCCTTGAATTGCACATTCAATAATTTTCCTTATAATGAGTTAGTCAGTATAATCACCTTCTACCCTATAACCTTCTCCAGGTTATCAATAAATACTTCATTCATTCATTAATAACACAAGAAGTTGTTTTAGATGCGTCATCAGCACTTCTACAGCTTTGTGAACCATTTTATCAATCGGAAAAACCCCAATTGAATTACATGAAATATATTTAAAGTATCAATATATAAAATTGCAAAACTTAATTATTCACTTATTGACAGGATCACATAATGATAATTAAGCATCTTACATATCAATCAAAAATATTACCCATGACGAATTACCTAATATTTTAGGACAATCTTCTAAAACAATAGTACACATCTGAAAATGATAAACCCTATCCACTAGTGAGACTAATCCCCTAGTGAATAAGCGCCTATCATAATACAAGAGCCTAGGTAATATGGGCATATCAAAATATTGACAATTACCATATGTTGACATGGAGACAATTAATTTCAACACTGTTACTTCTGCACTGACAGGTTTTATGACTCGCCTTTTTAAGGGCTAATTTGATTTAGGCTTCCCTACTGAGGAGTTCATGTGTTATAAGAAACTTCATCAATCTATAAAAACAATTTTGCAAACATCTCATACTCAAATGCCCACTGACACCACAATGGCGGTTAAAATTCTTCCTTCACACCTCTCGCCTCAAGTTTTATATAAAGATTTGATGTTGGGGCTTACAGCCTATGGCACCAACCCCATCTTTTTACTCCACCATCCCCATGGCGTTGAGCACCTTGCGGCACCCCATGTCACTGCTATCATCTCCCACTCAACTTCCAACCATTGCTTAACAAAAATACCCTCATTTTCATATTTATACAGCACCTGACCATTTATTGGATTGCATAAACTATGGTTGGCAGATTTTCCTCCTCTGCTTTGAGTTAGACCATTTTAAAAAGAAATGTCCCCGTTTTACTTATAATACCAATAAAGTTTCAGGCCTCACCACCATGATGATGGCATTCAACTGGGGTTTTTTTGCCCTGTAAGATATTAATATATTCTCTTTTGTGAAGAATATTGGAGCATCAACCCTACCATTAGATTCCCCTCTCTCAAACTACCTTAAGGGCAATCATAATAATTACAAATTATATTCTATTATATTAATAATACTATTATTTAGGAAAAGAGTATTTGCTTTAGTTAACCCTTTTATAAGCTTTAAAGGGGTTACAATAAGTACTAATATCTTAACCCCACCTGATTGGCTAATATTGATATTTACTTCTATTTTTTAAAAATTACAATTTCAACTACCTTACTTCAGATTTTCTAGAGCCCAAATCTCAACAAGATGAAAATCTTTTACCTATGACTAATTGCATACAGATTAAGGAGTTATGTAAAATATAATCAAAGTTTAGAACTCTTTTTGGTTCCAAACTATATTCCAGATATTCCAAGTTACATGCACAATCTGAGCCTCAAACACGTGTTTCAACAGTTAAAATCCAATAGAAATCTAACCAATATAATTAAAATTTATCAACTGGATCAGTGATCAACACAATAAGTTGTTACCCATGTCCAAGCATTTCTATGTATCCAGAGTTATGCATTATCAGTAAAATGACACACCATATGAAGAAGTGAGATGTACCACCCCTTCTTTCATGGCTAATGACATAATTGTGGGCACAGATTATAGCAATAAGGCTGAGAAGATTAAGGCTAGGGGTGTTAATATGATTGGCCTTCCTGACCTGAGGAGCACCCTAGACCGAAGGCTAGGTAAAGGCAAAGTATATCCAGGTTGGATCTAGGGGTGCACATGATGGGCAGACAAGCGTCACATCAACTGTGTTGATTTACACAGGCTATCTAGTCAAGGAATATGAATTGCTATGTCTAGTTGAAGAATGGGGCTTTGAGCCCCGTTTGATTTACGATATTACCCAATCTGGAAAAATTTGACTTTAATCAATTACTCAAGTGCAGGCCTACTTGATCTATAATATTACAATTGATGGTAAGTTAAGATTATTAGTTGGATTGGGCACAGTGCCTCAACAAATGAAAATGGTCCCCCTCCCCAACTTACTTATAGTAGTTTTGTTGAGACTAACCTTCTTTGTTGGTCAATTTGTTCTGATAAAACCCCATATGTTTCTTGTCAGATAAATCTTTGGGGTAGAACTCTTTGCCAACCTCCTTGAGGAGGTTTCTAATAATATAGCCGCTTTATACTTTATAAAATTATATATGGATCCTATTCTACCACTGGCGGAACCTGAACCTCTCTGTATTAAGCGCCAAAGAGCCAAGACTCTGAGCTGCACTTGTTGATGAGCTCCTCCTTGACGACTATCCAAGTTCTCGCCTTTTTAGTCTATCTGATTATTCATGTAATTTGTATACTCTTTCTTAGGGTCATCTTGGTACTGGTACCCTTTGCGGTGCTCTGTTCCTTTATTGTTATTGTTTTTACCTGATAGTGTGGTTGTGCATTCCACACCACCTTTTTGGAATAAGAGGTTTAAAGTTACTCTCTTGATAGCTTCCATTTGAGATAGCCAAACTTACATGAGGCAGGAGAAATCACTTGACAAGAAGTTAAACTTCTCTGTAAATTATTTAATTAAATTTATTCCTTTGGATTATTCTATACTATCAAATATATAAGGGTTTTATTATTGTGAAAAAAGATATTCTATACGTTAAATTTTAAGTAATTACTCTTTTCACCTCCAGCAAGAGTTAAGTTATAAACTTAGCCAAATTTGGTCCCACCTCAATTAGGCAGACTTGAATTACTAAGCATACAACGCCGGTCCTATTGTAGGAATTATGGGTTAGCATCATTTGAGCAACCCAAATAGCCAGAATTCCTACATCTCACCTAACTAACCAACTCACTCATTAAACCCACCTTATAACTGTGCCTCCACCTACCCTCTAAACCTCATCTGCCCATTTAAAAAATAGACAATCATGAAGAGGCTTGGTACACCATATGCACCCAAGCAACTCCTCATTTTGCCCACCCAAAATCAACTAAATTCTGATTCCCCCATCAAGTATCACCAAAATTTATGGGCATTATTGTATGAGGTATCTGAGTCAGGCGGAACTATTCCAGCCTCAGCTGAAAAATTTACCTTGATCAATTTTTAATAGCAATTTTGATACAAAAGCCAAATTTAAGCGTTATATTTCTAAGACTAATGTTGAACCATTCTAGGAGACCATCAACTTGCCCTGACCGCAGTCTCCTAACTCAAAAAACAGATACTCTGCTTTGCAGCTTTGCAATCAGTTGGCATGCTGCAATATGGGTTATCACCTGTTGCTTCCCCCCTTTTTCATGCACAGAAAAGCTAAAATCAATACTTTTTACAAAACTGCATCATATGCTCTTAAAAGTTTAGTTAAAAAACGGTGTTCACTTCACAGAATTAAAATCTCTCCCATTATATAAAGAAAGCTTAACTAATTACCTGATGCCAGTATCCAGACTAAACATCACCTTGCTAGTCATTATGAAGACCTCATCACAGCTCTTTTGGAAACCATGAACCTCCCTTAGCACTCTTTAAACCTCACTCTGTGGATGCCCCCACACCTTTGCTTTCTGCCTTCATCTGAGCCAGGAACACCGATGCCATGCCAACAATATGCCTCCTAGTCCCCCTCCCCCTACACCATGGTTTGATAGCAATTTGTTTTTTCCTACCTGGATTAGTTTTAATTAATTTTTTTAAACATTTAATTTAGGTGATTCAATCCTTATTATTCTGACTTTAAAAATTTAGTTTAGTTTTCTCATCTTTTTATCTTCAATAATGTGCATCCCTTTGACAGGCTAACCTTAAGTAAGTAAAATAATATCAAGCTACTGCTGTAACTTTATTTATTATTTTTTATTTAACTGAGGTAAGCTGACCAGGGGATGGACATTACCAAATATATGTAAAACTAAGGAAATAACTGACAAATACAAAATTGGGCACCCCAGGGTACTCAAGTTACCCCTGTTGCGAGTGGGACTGCCAGGTATGGGGGGCTTGGTGCACTACTCCGAGGGGGTTTCCCCTGCTTTGGAACAGGTGTGAAGGAAAGGGTCTGTGTGGAGAAACCAGAGTGGGAACCATGGTTCTATGAGCGCTTTTTGCCTTGGTCTCATATATCCATAGAGCCAGGCTTGGAAGTGCCCCAGTAAGTGGACATGGAATCTGTTAATAACCCCATGAATGGTTGGGACCGTGCCCTTGAACGCATCTAATGCAATTGTGTGGATTTTCCACATTGCAATGGGTATTATTTTTTGAACGGAGGGTAGATGGGATTGGTGACTCGATCTGGGGCGCGAAGATGCTCTTTGATATCGAGAATTCTTGTTCATTTTGGATCTTAAGCAGGCGTGCAACCTCCTGCCATATAGCTTTGGTTGGGGGGGATGTTTCTAGGCGTTGATGTAGGGATCCCTCCCCTCCACATACTGCACATGTTTTGTGGAGGTAGTTGGAATGGTCCGCCATCCTATAAGTCCTTCTCAGACAGCGCCAGGCGTTTGCTCTTATCCTCGGCTGTAAGAGTGGGTGGTGAGTCATTTTCCACATTGCCTTCTGTGTGGTTAAATCATAGGGAATGTCCAACATATCTAGGTATTCCATCCTAGCTATGCTTGGGGTTGTTGCGAGCATATCCCTCTGGGGGTGGTTTTCTGGGTTTCTTAATTTGAATTGGGGGCTGGGTCGTCCCCTTCCCTGCATAGTACCCGTGTTCTCTATGGTCCATCCCATATGGCGGATAGTTTGGAGGATATGTTTGAAATGAGGGGAGGTTTCATGCGGACCCGTTGCAGTAAGGTGCTTGGCAAGGTACGAAAGTAGTCTGGGTGGACTATGTGGGTTGGTTAATTTGAGCGCCTGTGCAAAGTTAGTCCTTGCTGCTCTGGACCAATGTTGTTGCGGGAGGTCTGGAGCAAGGATTTCCTTTATCCAGGTACCTAGAATGTGATTGGCATGGCTCTCAAAATCTATCAGTCCCATGCCTCCGCTTGAGCGTGGGCCAAATAGTGTTTCCATCCTTATAGGAGGGTGAGAGCCAGGCCACAGCCAGCCCTGGATAAGCGCTCGGATTAAAGTTATAAAGGTAGGTGAGAAGGCTATCGCATGGGTCTGGTACCACAGTATTGGGAGGATGAGCGAGTTAGTAACTGTAGCTCGTCCTGTTAGTCCTGGGGTTCTTCCCTTGAGGGAGGCGACGCGTTTGGATACCCGTTGTAACAGGTTACTTTCCATTGTCTCATTAGCATATCCCCCTGATTCTAGCCAGATTCCAAGGTGTCAGACAGGAGTGGTGGTGGGAGGTGTTGCAATGGGTAAAATAATTGGGTTTTTTCTTCATGTGTTAGTATAAGGTTCTGATGTTGTAGCCCAATTGTTTGTGTATTTGCCTAAGAGGATGATTTCTGTCTTCTTTTTGTTTAGCGATGCATTGCTCACCTTGGAGTATTCCTCTAGATTATGTTCCAGCTGTCGGGCATCTTCATTGTTTGCTATACCTGCTACGCAGTCATCTGCAAAGGCCAGTATCTTGACTGTTGGTTGTCCTTGTGCGGTTATCCCCATGAGACGTGAGTCAGTTACTCGGAGGAGCGGGTCAAGGCTGAAATTGTATAGCAGTGGGCTGAGGGGATCCCCTTGTTTGAGCCCTCTGTGTGGTTTGATATTGTTTGTTAGGAATCCAGGGCCGCATACAGCCATGCTTGCAGATCTGTTAGGAGCATCGCCCATTTTATGTATCTTGGTGGGAGTTTGAAGGCATGTAGACATTCTTTTAGGTATGGCCAGCTAACACGGTCATACGCCTTTTCCTGATCCAAGAAGACCAGGGCACCAGTTGCTTTGGATCGGCAAATGTTTGCAACAGGGTGAATGTTGTTCCAGATTGAACGCCCTGGTATAAACCCAAACTATTGGGTGATAAGACGTCAGATGCAATTGCGCCTAATATAGCTGCTAAAATTTTTGTTAGAATTTTTGTGTCAGTGTTGGAGAGTGCAATTGGGCGCCAGTTGGCCAGGTCCAACTTGTCACCCTTTTTATACAAGGTTATAACGTAGGATTCATGGCCTCCTGGTAATAGGCGTGTTTCCAAAAAACTCTGGTTCATTGACGCCAATAGGAGGGGGAGATTTGTTGAAAATATTTTTTGTAAAATTTGTAGGGTATCCCATCAGGCCCTGGGCATTTCCTACGTGGTGCACCGCGAATTGTTTCCCAAAGCTCCTCCCGTGTAATAAGGGATACTATATTGTAATTTGGTGGTGTACTTTGTATCTTGGCAGTTTGTATAGATTCTTTAACTTCTTGTGAATCTGTTGGCGTTTCACGATATAATTTAGTGTAATAGCAGTGTACTTCCGCCTTGACCTCCTCAGGGTCAGTTGCCACTGTGCCATTGGTCTTGTGGACCTGTTTGCATGCAGGCTGGTTTCCACGGGAGTGGAATTGGTGGAAAAAGTATGTCAAACAGGTTTCACCTTCCTTTATGAACTTACATTTGTTCAATACTTTGATCCTATGTTGGTGTTCGAAGATGAGGTTGTTAAGTTGGGCAGAAATTTCTGCCCATTTGCATCCCCAGTTAGGTCTATAGCCAGATCTCAGAGTATTTATTCCCAGGTGGTCTAGTTCCACCAAGTTACGTTTGATTGTGGCTGTGTCCGCGGTGTACTTACATGATGCAATATGTCAGGTTTTGTTGATTAAATCCTTTTTGAAATTTTCCCATGTTCTGATGGGATCTGAAGTGAATGGGGCTGTGAATTCTGGGTTTGTAGCCTTGTTTTTAACCCAGTCAGATATCTCGGGCAATTTTATATTTCTTGGGTGAAGCTTTCTCCAAGGTGATACCTGTGTGTGGGATTGGGTTGGCGCTAACTGCACCATAACTAATCGGTGGTCAGAAAAATTGATCTTTTTTGTTACAAATTTGGAGATTCTTGAGTGGTGGGATTGTGGGATGAGGATGTGACAATGCGACTCATCGATATGAGCGCTCCCTCACATATGTTGGGCCATGTCATGTGGGGAAGGAGTGGTGAATTGGGAGGAAGAGCATCCTGTAAGCCAAGAGATGCCTTCATTGTGCGGAATTCAATGTGTCCAGGTGGGTATCCCCTGGGATTAGGCCATTGATCTGTATCAGGGGTTATCCCAGCAGTTGAGATTGCCTAACATAATGGTATCTTGTGGGACGGTGAGAGTAGTAATGTTTTCAAAAAATTATTTTCTCTCAGTTTCAGTGCACAGTGCATAGATACATGCTATCAAAATTATTTCCTCTTGGCATGTGATTGTTGCTACCAGGACTCAACTGTGCAAGTGTGATGACAAATTTGTAATTTTAAATTTTTTGTTATTTTGGACAATCACCCCACAGTGAGACATCCATACTGATTGTGATGGTGTGACCCTGGTTGACCAGAATCCTTCTTCCCCTTGTAGACAGTGGGTTTCTTGGATGGCCAAGATGTCTACAAGAGGTTTTCGCAGGAATGCCAGCTTGTGGCTTGGGACATATGAGCCCTGGCTCCCGCGATGTTTAGCATCCCTATTGACACTGAGGTGCCCTCAGCGCCTCAGGAGCAGTTGGGAGGGCCCTCTGGCCCTATCCCACCACAGCTCATTTTGGCCATGCTCCGCATCTGTACTCCAACTCTTTCACTTCCATTGTTGGTTCCCTTGATCTGACCCATTGATTCAATGGAATTGCGGTTTTTTGCATTTGCGTCAACTTTTCCTGCACAGGCCTCATGTTGATTTGATGTGGATTGTTGATTGGATTTTGTATTTTTGAGGTTCGATTTTGGTGAATTGTGCACCGAATTTTCGCCCAAATCGCAGTTGCATTGTTCCTCAGTATGTGCATGACTGATGTCACTTTGTGACTCGGTCAGGTTACTGTGAAAATTTTTGACCTGGATATATTGTTCTGATTGGTTGGCTTGGTGAATATCCAAAATATCCAAACAAATTTGTCTGGGGTTAATAGCAGACTCCGCGTGTGCCACCACTTTGGCCGATGCTCACTTGCGGGCTTTTTGTGCCACTTTAAGTTGTTTGCTTGTAACTGGGTCCACAATGGAGTATAGTCCATCTTCACCCCAGCGGAATGGGTGGTGACCGTCAGTCATTTTGGTGAAGTTTTCATTATCTTCATCCATTGCTTCCTCACAATAGTCATTTTCCATTAAGCCCTCTTTTACAGGGCATGCATGTTCCTTGTGGCCCAGTGAGCCACAGTGGTTGCAAATGGGCGGTGAACGTTCTGGTGTAACTTGGAATGCAGCTGACTGGCCCCCATCTTCAAAGTGAAATTCTGCTGTGTGGGGAATTCTGGATAAGTCCTCTTCCACTTCTGGGAAGGGATTGATTACAGAGATAGCTTTGCCCATGCACAGGTTGGGCATCAGGCAAAATTGCTGTGATTTGAGTTGCTGACTTTCTCCGTAGGCCATGAGACCTTTGTGGAGCTCCTCCTCGATTACCTTACAAGGAAGGTTGGTGGGGAGCGAGCTGAAAGAGATGAACAAAGTTTTCACTTTCTTCCATCTGGTGCGTGCGGTGCGCACAATTTTTTTGCCCTCAGGGAGGGCAATTTTCACACAGACTTTTGCTGTGGCATCAGATTCATCAGCTGTTTTAAAACCAATATTGATCCAGCTGTGGCTCATGTTGTTGGTGGCTACATACACCGCGTGAGGGAAAAGTGAGGGCTGTGCCTCACATGTTTTCTCTCATAGGGTCAGTGACTCATCCCCAAGGAAGAGTCTGATCCCATGTTCCACCTTTGATAAGGGTTGGTTGGATGATTGTACATATATTGCGCGTGATTTACACTGAATACCATAAACCAATGGTGTCTGAGTTTGCGATTTCTTTGCATATTGGGTTCCTGGTCCCCCTCCAGGGCGTTTCTTGCCCTTAGTTGCACCATTAAGTGCACCACTCGCCATGACGCTCGCCCATGTTGTATTATTTTTATTGATAAAGTTGCCCATCTTTCCTTTGTGTGATCAACTAAATTTTCTGTTCAAATCAAATTGTAGTAACTAAATTTATTGTTATGAGAAAGAAAAGCTTTTTTAATTATCATTTTAAAAAATCTTATTCTTGAGATTTTATTAGTCAAATTCAAATACTAATATTTTTATCTTCTTATCTATATCCCTTATATGAATTTATAAATAAAGTTATTTACTCATAAGTATTACAAAGCTCAAGTTAAATATACTATGCATATATGAACATAACTCTTTTTTAGTTGCATATAAAGCCCTGAAAACTTCTTTTAAATGGTCTCATTTTACTTGATTGCATGTTGACTTACATTGACCATTTACTACGAAACTATAGGAATATAAATTTTGTGTTTCCTAATTTACTTATATAAAAACTCATTTTAGGTAAATTGATATAATTTTATATAATCTAAGTAGCTTTAATTAAAAAGCTTTTCTTTCTCATAACTATCACTTTTATTGACACGATTCTATGCAATTTCTCCAAGATTGACAATCAACCAGGAAATATAGCAAATTTGTCTGCAACAACACTGGTTGGGAAAAAATGGCCAGCGCAAAAGGCCCAAAGCCCTCCCAACCCACTGGGGAAAAATGCCCCAGCTGAATGTTGACACACCCTCCCACCAAAAAGGGTGAGCACAGCACCACAGCCAGAGTTTTGCAATTTCTGCAAAAAATGGGCGCATATACCAAAATAGAACACTCCCAACCCTGTCCTCCCTTAAGCACAGCCTTAGAATTTTGGTCAGTGATAATTCCCTCAAATTGTGGGAAAAAATGGGGGAGGCCTTCTCTGTGACTTTCCTGAACACTGTCTTGGTAAATTATAAAATTTACATAGAGGATGGGTGGATGTCAGATTCATGTCCACAGAGGAAGCAGCGGAAGCAGCGAAAATCATATTCTCCATAAAATATAACAATGAAGACTGCACCATCTGCATGGTGCGCATATGATGGAATGAGGCAAATGACCTATTCATCATATTTGACTGACTTCTGAGCACCGTGCACCATGATATCCTCGTGGATGAGCTCCAAGGGGCCTCGAAAGTTACAGCGAAATCAAACAGTTTATATTTTATAAAAATTCCCCTCCTGCCCCACCTGTGCACAGAGAAGGCAATAGCCATTATAGAACCTAATCAGGATGTGGTAGAGGATATCACCCTCATTCCATGCATGGCAACCATCAGCCTCCCTGATGGCGGTGTATCTTGCCCCTTCTGCATCACACTGGAACACACACCACCTATCTGAAAATTCTGCTCAGCTATAGGCCACAAAGACCACGCGTGCCCCATCAAGTGCATGATTGAAGCATCAGAATTTTGTAAGGACAATATGGACAAAATAAGCCCAACTTTCAGCAAAATTAAGGACTCCATTTTCGCCTTCTATTGGGGCAAAAGAGCCAACGTTGCTTTGGTCGAGCTCATTTTGTGCAAGGATCATCATCATGCAAAGACTGCCCACAAGCAGGCCACGAGTTCTGCTGAGACCCAAGCTTGCACCACAATTTCCCCAGAACAGATTTAGGTGGATGCCATGGCAGCGCAACAGAACAACCAATCAGATCCTCCATATATAACCCAACGCAACCAAAATGATGAATTTTTTGGACACAACCAGTCAAACACCTCCAACCAAGCTGGAGCAAATCCACCATACACCACTGTGGATCCTCCCAAACAATCACGTGTGATCAGCGATAATATGGTTCATGCGCATGATATGGAAGACCATTTCAGCCAATCACAATGTGACAACAAACATGCACAAAACCCAATCACCTCAACACCTAGTTTCTACCCATTAAACCCACAGGCAAGCAGCAGAAAATTTTTTGCTGATGGTGCACAATCCAAACCATGCCAGACCCAAACCCCACGGAGTAATTTGAGCCAGATGAAACCAAACAAAACCAGTACTAAGACTGCCGACCAACACACTGGAACCAATCTGGCTAATTGGCCCCATACTTGCAGTATGACCCACAATAGGGAACTGGGTGACATCAGTGGCTCGCCCCAGCGTTCCTGATGTGTGGACTACTGCAATCACCATAGGGATGCTCAACATCACGGGAGCCAAGGCCCCCACATCCTGGGCCAAAAAAATGGCTTTCCTGCGCAATATCCCCATGAACATTTTGGCCATCCAAGAACCCCACTGTCCACCGGGGAAGGAGGAGTCATGGTCAACCATGCTCCTTCCAGCCAAATCCTTTTGGATGTACCACTGTGGGGTGTAATTCAAACTAGCTGTAATGCTCCAGTAAATATCTGAAGCACATTCTCCCACCTGGAGGGACGGCTGCTTCTAGCAGATCTGGAGTGGAATGGAGAAACTTTTGCTGCGGTATGTGTGAGTGCCCCAAAAATCCAAACGACTGCCAAATTTTTTTCTCCAGTATCCTCTCAATCCCTTTCCCTGAGGCAACGTTTTTCACGAGAGATTTCAACTGCTGTCTTAACACCATTACTGACTGCTGGCCCAAGTCTAAGGCTATACCCCGCGGCCACATGGAACTATGCATACAAAGGCAATGTTGGGCCTGTGCGACACCATTCCCAAACAAGCCCCCCTGGCCAACATGATGAGGCCCCACCACAACAATAACCAGCTGTTCTTAATGACCTGGATTGACCTGATGCTCGCCCCTATAGACTTCCGTCACCAGGTACAAGTTCTTACAACAACAATTATCCCTTTCTCCAACCACCAGATGGCCTAAATAGCATTATCATCCTCAAAAAAGTACCAAAAGCCACCAACCTGGCACAGATTTCACCTGAGCACCATCCATCTTCTGGAGCTTAAACTTCGGATCGAGATGGTGCTAACAACACAGCAAGAAAGATGACCACCCAATGGGAACCTTATTGCTGAGTGGGAAATATTCAAGGCTCGAGCAACCAAGAAAGCCTGCCACCTGAACTCTAGAAAACATCCGCAATGTCTGCAACAATCAACAAGGCTATCAGACAGCTTCAGCACTTAGAAAACAACACACCTCACGAGGGATACACCTTCCAATGGGGCCGCCTGTGGTTCCAGCTATCTACACAGGTAAACTCCCTCTTTAGAAAACACCAGCACTACACTGAAGTATGCTACAAATCAAAAAACATCCTATCTGGAAAAACTCACACAGCCCAAGCTTCCGCCGTTTTAAACCAATTTCAACTTTGGCGACTTGCACACAGGTCCACCGAGAAGATGACACACTGGCGTCCACACCATCTGAAATATTGGCTGAATTACACTGATTTTACACTGACCTGTACACGGTGGATTTCGCATCACCTAGAGAAATTGGAAAATTTTTATCATCTGCTAATATTGACAATATAGCTGATCAACCAGACCTTGTCGCACCAATCACTAAAGATGAACTATGGGAGGTAATAAGATCAACTCCGCGCAACAAGTTCCCTGGGCCTGATGGCCTACCATATGAATTTTCAAAAATATTTTGACTATATCGAACCAATACAACTGGTAACTATGAACAAGTGCCTGGAGGACATAACCCTTCTACCTGGCGGCCAAGATGCATATGTGGCCACACTCTTCAAAAAAGGAGACCAGGCAGACCTAAACAACTGGCGTCCAATTGCTCTCACCAATACTGACACCAATTTACTAACTAAAATCTTAGCTAAGCTTCTGGGTTGCATTGCTCAGACAGCCCTCATCCCATCAGTTTGGCTTCATCCCAGATCGCTCAATTTGGGATAATATCCACACAATTGCCAACATCTGCCAAGCTAACCCCACAGGCGCCCTTGCTTTCCTGGACCAAAAGAAAGCATATGATTGAGTGCATTGAGATTTCCTAGAACAGTGTCTAAAAGCTTTCATCTTACCACCCCGTTTTATAAACTAGGCGCTCCTCCTAACGCGCCCAGCCAGGTTTGCAATCAGAGGCCCAGGTTTCATAACCAGCACCATCACCCCCCAAAGGGGCCTCAAACAAGGTGACCCGCTTAGCCCCCTTTTTATAAAATTTTACCCTTGACCCTCTCCTCCGCATTGTAAACTCAAAGCTCACTGGAATCAGGTTGGAAGGCCAACTACAAACCAAAATGCTCGCCTTTACTGACGACTGCGTTGTTGGAGTCTCATGCAATAGGGATGCCAGGGCGTTTGAGCGCATTATTCACCAGTATGAATCAATGATTAACGCCATGCTGAACAAACAGAAGATAGAGGTAATTGTTATGGGAAAATCCAGTTTGAACTGGGCCTCACCCTCCCACCACCACACAAACCAACCAACCACACAACAATGATTCAAACCAGTAAAACCACTGTGTTTACCCTTTGCACACCACCCCGCCACCAACCCAGTCCATCATCTGAGCAAATGGCTTGAAACTGGTGGATATGCACTTGACACCATCGAAACCAGCATTTTGGACAACATCACTAAAAGAATGACATGTATGCGGAGGAGATAAAGCTAGTTTAACCGGAAAAGTTTTGTTAGCCATCTCCTGATCTTGTTAAAGTTATGGTTTGCTGCCCACGCGGTTCCCTTCTCCACCAACTTTACCAACGCAGTCTACAAGCTTCTGCAGAACTGGCTATGGTCTGGTTACCGCGCACCTCTCAGGCTGGAGACCATGTACGGCCCATGGAAGAAAGGCGGGATGGGGCTGCTCAACTTCACAGAATGAGCAACGCAAATCCTCGGCTCATGGGTAGCTCTCACAACGTCACCCAACCCACCATCCATCCACTGGCCTAAGGCAGCCCAAACCAATTTCGCAAGGGCACTACATCTGAGGTCCCCCTTCAACCCTACAACTCTGATGATTTACCTTGCAACACATCCAACCGCCACTGGACCACACAACACCAACCAATATTTCAAACGCATCCTTTACAACCTAAGACAAGGGGATTGGAGCTTCTCCTATGCACAGCAATCTGAAGACATTCACCCTTGAACTGGCTACGTGCAACTCCACAGGGGACAAATGGTGACTAACGCGCCTGCCCCACTACCATCCTTTCTTCTATACCAGATTGACTACCTAGACTACCAAGACATCCCATATGACTTGCGCACCCAAAAGAAGGTGTGGGACCTCGTCACCTGCCCCTCTTATCCCCACAAGTGTGCTCCACAGTGTGAGCTACATGCGCCGTACATTTAGAACAGCTGACCGCACCTTCTCAATGTTAAAGACATGCGCCATCTGCGGCGGACCTAATACACTAGCACACCGCCTGGAAGAGTGCCCACCGTCCACACATATCTGGGCCAACGTGATGCACTTGTTTCAACAATCACCAACAGCTGAATTCTGACTATCCCGCGATATCCTGGCACTCAACATGGCCTCGCCTATCCCCCAGATGCTAAGGGCTCTAATTGTGAGTATTGCAATATGGTCCATTCACACAAACCACCCTTGACGCTTTCAACGGGATCCTCCACAATTTCAACCAAGCCAATGTCAGGTTCCACAGCCATTTGGCTGACCATTTCTAAGACTGGCTGTTTGGATCACTCCAACACAAATGGAAGAAACAGATGGGCAACTGGATTCCAATCTGGTTCCTTCGTTATGACATTGAAAACCTCACAGTCTTCATAGGCGGTACATCCTACTAGCCCCTGAGTTGCCATGCCACCTAAGGTCTAGTCATCCACCACCCGTGGCTCCTAGCCACACCCTAGTGTGCTAAGTCGTATCTTTTGAGTTCCATTGTTTTGCGCTCTCTTCCCTCTTCTGTTTTCCGTTTTCCTCTTCCCTACATACTGGATGTATCTGTCCCCTGGTTGGCCATCCTCAAATGAATAAAAAAGAGTAGCTTTAATTGATTCATTTTCATATTTTAACTTCACTCCATAAACTCTCATTAAAAAAGAGAAAGGTCAACATATTGCTTATAGCATATTCCTTGGCATTTTTCATCTACATTGACCTATCTAGATATATATCTATATGTAAATTCATAAGATATAGTTATGTACTATTTATTCACATGCATTATCAGCACTATGAAATTCAATATGCATTTCCTGTTAAGATATAATTACTGAACTTTTTTTAAATATTCTTAATTCAAACTTATATAAATTAAAGTTACTACTAATTAGCGCTACTATCTACCTTGTACTTTATTCTATTAAATATAATGTGGAAGCTCAGCTTAAAATTGTAAAACGAGTCACATAAAAACGTTTTAGAGTATTATTCGTTTTTTGTTGATTTTAATCCAATTAGAGAAATTTACAATATAATTCTTTCATCTTTAAAAAGATCACTAAGCTCTAGATCTTCTAGACATTTTAATTAAGCTTTATGCAATATTAAGAAGCATATTTTTATTCTGTTATAATTGCATTAGAATTATATAGTTATAAAGACATCATATTTTTTAGTACTAGATGGTATAAAGACATCATATTAAATGATCATATATGCAGATTTTATTACATATATGTAATTTGTAGAGATTAATAAGTTAGCTAAAATTAACTGACTATTTTAGGAACACTTTGTTTTATAAAGTTGAGATATATAATCTTACTGATTATTGTCTTACTTCATTCCCTTTCAAACATATGAGGTTAAAAACAATAAAACTGAAAAACTTTTCTTTATTGTTGCAAACACTTTTGCAACTTATTCAATTCAAGACTAAATCTAGTTTGATAATCTCATAGAGGGGATTAGTCTGCGCCCATGTCTGGGAGCAGTTGGGCAAGCAAGGCAAGAGGAGCAGGCGGAAGGCCCGCGGCCTCTAACGTTTGAAAATGCCCCAGAGAATCTGGCGCTATAGAAAAAAATCTAAAAAAACTGGCGGTCACAATTTCCCTAGAGATACTCGTGTAGCAAGCATGATGCAACCAGTACATTAACACGCCACACTCCCAGCCACTTTTGTCAGTGGAATTTGGAGTCCATGTGTATCTGGACATCCAAAAAACGGCCCTATGGGAAAAATTTTGTGAAGATGTACCCAAAATTTTCCTGACCGCGGTGTACGTTGCACCTCACTCCATGTCGCGTGGTTGGCTGGACCTAGGTTATGAAAGCAAAAGCAGCAGATGAGGATGCAGTAGTGTGCATAGTGGTCGACCTCCCTGAAGGGCAACAGGTCATCAAAACTAAATGCACCAGATGGACAAAATCAAACCAAATTTTCCTCACGTTTGACTTTTTGCCTACTACGGTAAAATGTGACATTTTGGAGCAACACCTGAAAGATGGTCTCGCCATATATGGCAAAATACAATCTTTCGAAATGCAACATTTCATGCTGATGCCACACCTGTGCACCGGCAAAGCCATCACAGTTCTGACCCCAACTGAGGAGATCGCAAAGGACCTAACCCAGATCCTGCACTCCACCTTTATTGACATCGCAGGGCATACCACCCACCCATTCCGGGTAACCGTGGACAGCGCGCCCCCATTTGCACCCACTGTGATGTGTTTGGCCATAAGGCGCACACGTGCCCCATCAAAGAGGGCATCATATTCCAAGAGCACCCCTCAGTGGCCATGACCAGCGGAGAGGCGCACTATGAACCAACCGCAAGCACCAAGGAGGCTTTCCCATGGGGAGCACAAGGCTGCTACCTATTGGTAAAGCCCATCTCCCCGCAGGAGTGGAAGAAGGCCAAGCAGGCCCATAGGGCTGCGGCCAAGGAAACGGCCAAGGCCAACACCACCATCCCACACTCACAACGCCAGGAGGACATGGAGACCTTCATGGCAGAAGCAACTTGGGAATCTATCACCCAATCAAATTGGGAGGCCCATGCCAAATGGGCCACTCAATCTGAGGATCTGATGGGAGATTCAATCTCACCCAATCGCTGCACCCAAGCCCCGATTGAAGCTGACTTGGGACCTATCCCAACCAAAAAAATTTTTTTGCCCCACTCGACAGTGCACTGAACTTATCCGCACCACAAAAATTCGTCCAATGTCAGGAAAACAAAAAGCAAAGGCCAAAGCCAATGCGACTCTTTCTGCAAAAATTAACAAAAACCCTGATAGTGTTGCTGCTAATACCCATGCTGCTGTGAAAGCCTGTGGGGACCTGGAAGAGGCTGGTGGGCCTAGGGGCCCGCCCCCTCGCACCTAAGGTGCGATGGGGGAAACCTTCACTCTAGGGATGCTGACTATCGCCAGACTCAAGGCTCATCATCCCGGGCTAGGAAACTGAGTTTTTTACAAAACAATTTACCCGTGGATATCCTGGCCATCCAGGAGTCCCACTGTCCATGAGGTTCCGAGGAAGCTTGGAAAACAATGCTCCTACCATCCCTATCCTTTTGGTTGAAGCACTGTGGGGTGCTAATTTGGAAAAACAATTTTTTCAAATTTACATCTTCAGAAACATTCCTAAATGGCCGAGTGCTCATTGTCACCTTCTCATGGGCTGATGTTGTACACACAATTGTCAACATTTACACCCCAAACAGTGCACATGAGCGTCGGAAATTTTCTCATCGGTCAAATCCCTCCTGCTAACCCCAGATTCTTTCCTAGTTGGCGACATGAACTGTTGGCTAACCTCATCAACGGACCGGTGGCCACCCTCACCCCATGCCCCACAGGGTCGCATAGAACTATGCGTTCTAAAAGCCACCCTTGGGCTAAGGGATGCGCTGCTGCGACATGCCCCACTGCTCGAAAATATGATGCATCCCCATGTCCATAACAGCCAATTAAGGTCCATGACCCAAATCAACCTTATTCTAGCGCCGGCGAAATTCCAACCCCACATCTCCCACTTCAAAAATTAGAAAATGGAATTCTCTGACCACTGACTGGTCTTGATAACATACCACTTACCCATCACAGTTGCAAAGGCCCCACATTGGTGCAAAATCCGCCCCCGAGCTCACGTCACCAGGATTTTCCATGTGGGTGGAAGAGGCAACTTTGGCGAAATCATTTGTTGCACCATTTTGTGCGGACCCCATTTCCACATGGGCAACTTCAAAAGAAGACACCATCCGCCACTATCACCATCTCTCCTTCAGGCGCTCATGAGCCACATCGGCGGTTATATCATGTGCATTGCGGAATTGGCCCACTTGGAGTCCAACATTCCAGCCACAGGATATAGCCCTGCATGGGGCCAGAAGTGGGCGGAGGCAGCCGCCCACCTCAACGCACTCAAAAGATAACACAAACATCGGGTTTATGTCCAATACGGGGCCACACGCATCACTAAAGGTGACAAGTACACCGCATACTTCTTCAAAAAAATTTTTTGAACCATGCCAAAGCATGGCCTGCACACAGGTGTGAAGATCGGATAATTCCATTGTGGACACACTGGCTGAAGTGGCAATCAAAACGCAAAGATATTACTCCAAGTTATACCGAGCTGAACCAATTCAGCTGGCTGAAATGGCGGAATTTCTCGACCAAGCTCATATCTGCACCATTTTCTGATACCGGAAATAATGAATTTAATTACTCCGAACGAATTATGGATAGCCATTCGCGGTGCGCCAAACCAAAAATGCCCAGGCCCAGATGGCATTCCATATGAGTTCTACAAAAAATATTTTAAATATATATCCCCATTGCTGCTAGCCTCACTCAACCAAAGCCCGTTGGAAATGCGCCTCCTACCAGGAGGACATGAGGCCTTTACTGTCACACTCTTCAAGAAAGGGGATAGGCTTGACTTAGCCAACTGGCGCCCCATTTCTCTAACAAACACAGACACCAAAAATTTTAACCAAAATCATGGCTAACCGTTTAGGGACTGTAGCATCTGCCACCATCTCCCCAGAACAATTTGGTTTCATCCCCAGAAGGTCGATTTAGGATAACATGCACTCAGTGGCTAATGTGTGTCAGTCCACAGCCTCTGGGGCACTTGTATTCTTGGACCAACAAAAGGCCTATGATAGAGTAAACTGGGAATACCTTAGGGCCTGCTTCCATCAATTCCGCCTAACCCCCCACTTCATTAACTGGGTGATGCTGCTCACAGAATCTGCACCAATGGCAGTGCGTGGACCAGGCTTCCTAACAGAAGTAGTCTGCCCTCAAAGGGGCCTGCGACAAGGGGACCCCCTCAGCCCACTCTTATACAACTTCAGCCTTGACCCACTACTGCGAAATGTGAATGCCCACCTCACTGGGGTCCATGTGCCAGGCCAAACCCCAGTCAAGATGATGGCATTTGCAGATGATTGTGTAGTGGAGGTGTCTAATAACAAAGATGCATTCACGCTTGAAACCCTCATCCAGGAATATTCCCGGGTAAGTAACGTGGCACTGAAAGCCTCCAAAACTGAAATCATCCTCCTTAGTCATTTCAGAAAAGCTGGGCCCCAGCAAGTAGTTCCCAACCCAGCCCATCTGCTCGCCCACATCCACGCCTTACTAACTCAACACACACCGCTCCACTGGTGCTCCCCTTTGTGCCACGTCCTACCATAGGACTGGTAAGCCATCTGGGCGTGTGGATGGAGGCAGGCGGATACGCGTCAGCAGTAATGGAGTACTGTATACTGGACAACGTGACGAAGCGAATCACCTCTCTCAGAGCCCACCCTACTACCCTCACTGGCAGGGTTGTTCTTGCCAACTCTATGCTCCTATCCAAAGTCTGGTTCGGAGCCCACGCCATCCCCTTCTCCCCAAGATTCTTCAAATCCCTGTATGCTTTGCTATAAGGATGGCTTTGGTCACGCCACCCTCCACCAGTACGGCTAGAGGTCATGTTTGGCCCTCATCATCATGGTGGCATGGGCCTGCTTGACTTCAAAGCCCATGCCGCCAAGATCCTGGGCACCTGGATCGCGGCCGTCACTGCTCCTACACTCCCATCCCAACACTGGTCCCGCGCGGCCCACTCCAACTTCTCCCAAGCCTTGGGCCTCAATAATCCATCAAACCCCCACTCCCTGACGAAATAACTCGCATCACACACATCGGCCACAGATCCTCACGGGACTAAAACCTACTACAAACGAATCCTACTCTCCATGCAAAGCGCAGAGTGGAGAATTAGTATTAGCGGACATACAACCTGAAGAGGCCGCCCCTCTCCTCAGTTCACACAAGAGGTACAGGGGCTACCCATCCATGATGGCGTGATCCCCATTCGACCCCAAGTCCTATCCAGGGTAAACTACCTGGACATGATGGACATCCCTTATTCCACTGAGACCCAAAAGACTATCTGAAAATATGCACACCATCCTCTGTTGCAGCCTCAAGTCCACTCCCATGTGTGGCGCTGCCCGAGGCAGGTGTATCATACAGCTGAGCGCTCTAACGCTTTACACTCATCCTGTGTCGTGTGTGGCCAGTATGGAACGCTGTTCCACCGCCTGGAGAAGTGCCCCACCTCTAAAGTGATATGGCGCGAAGACCAACGTCTGCTAGGCCAGGATCAAACGCATCCCTTCAGTCTGTCAAGAGATATGTTTGCTTCATTAATGGCCTTCCCCTCCCACCCTCCCTCCGTGCTCTGGTGGTTGCAATCGCCATGTGGACTATCCACACGATTGTCTTGGATGCCATCGCTGGATCTATCCTCACCTTCCCTGAAGCTGTCCACAGATTCCAGTCTCATTTGGTGGACCACTTTCAAGCGTGGATGTTTGGATATCTTTTACCGCGTCGCCAACAGCTGGTCTCCTCCTGGTTCCCAGTCTGGTTCATCAAATCAGACCCCTTCCTCCACACGTGCTCAATAGTGGCTACGGCCCCTTTACACGTTCCCTCCCCCTCCTCATAAGTGGCGTTGCCGCTGGCAACAAGAGATAGCATCGCTTCTCTGGGGTGCCTCACCTGGTACTATGTTTTGTCTCGTCTGAGTCATATTCGGAAGTGTCCATCCCATGGTCGGCCTTCCCCACAATAAATTTAAAAAAACAATAAAACTTTATGTAGTATTCATTAGTTATCATATCTAAAGTAATTATAATTTATAATTGTTGGTCTATCAATACTCTAAACTGTACTCCAAGATTTAAAGGAACTCAAAGCTGTAACTAAATATATCTGTTGAACCATTTGTAAAAGAGAAGTGCATAATTATAGCTTAATTAGATTAAAATGTTTTGAAATTTATAAGATGTGTCAGGATGTATCACCAAGAAACTATTCTTGGATTCCCTCAATGAGGATTTTCCAAAACATTTCAAGTTGACTTATCAGTTGAGTTCATCATTGTTCTCCATTGTTGATGGCTTCACTACTGCATTAATCAGAGGAGCCCTTTGTGAGGCATAGGGGTCTGGGGTACCAATCTGGAAAGGTGTTTACAGAGGGTTCCTATGCACGCGAGGATTCTTGTTTAGACCTCTAATCCATCTCTGTAGAAGGCCCCAGGTGCAAATGAGATCGTTTGATACTTGACTTGATAATACTTGATTATGAGTGGGAACTATGCCTTATATTTTACCTTGGATCCCAAAAGTTTCCCGTCAGGATCTTGAGAGGGGTATAGGGCCCTAGGAAACGGCCATGAACCTGTTTAACCACCATACCTTGATTCACATTAACATTGGATTACTCAGAATTCACCTTATGT
The DNA here is from genome assembly GCA_022478985.1 of Massospora cicadina. Lineage (NCBI taxonomy): Eukaryota > Fungi > Entomophthoromycota > Entomophthoromycetes > Entomophthorales > Entomophthoraceae > Massospora > Massospora cicadina. The sequence continues at coordinate 45,914 of JAKSZP010013585.1, read as the reverse complement.
ATAATTGCGGTAGGGTTCTAGTTAGGGGATGTTGAGTTTGTTCTGCTGGCCTCCTGATTGATGGTGATAGTATATGTTCAATATGCTAATTGGAAGATTGACAAGGTGAGCTAATAGCATTAGAGTGGGCCTTCTCTTTAGCTTTAGTCTAGTAAACCCTTAAGTAGTAAGGGCGTAAAGTCAGATAATTTTGTCTGATAAAAACCTCTTATTTATTTTAGTTTTGGGGAACCAAGGAGTCCAAAAAAGATTAACACTGCTTGGTAAATGTGGTGCCCCTCTGTATAGGGCCTCAAAGGGAGTTTTGTTTATCTAATGACTTTTTATTAACAATACTATTAAGGCGCTAAGCAATATATAGTGATTTAAACGTATAGAATTAGGGTAGGCTGTAGGAATTCAGCTGATTTCTGCACGCTGGTGCTTTACGTCACTGGATACCACAAAGGTTTTAAATAAAATTAAAATTAAAGCTTTATAAATAACTGGGTTATTATGAATTTTATTATTAGAACAGGAAAAGAAAAAAACGACTTCACTCAATATCTGACCAATCAGTATTTAAACTGTTTTGAGGGTCAAAGGGATTCAATAATAAGTTCAAAAATGGTTTGTTGCAGGTGCTACTTTTCTTTCTCGTTGCAAACACTTTTGCAACCCATTCAATTAAGACTAAATCTGGTTTGATAATCTCATAGAGGGGATTAGTCTGCGCCCATGTCTGGGAGCAGTTGGGCAAGCAAGGCAAGAGGAGCAGGCGGAAGGCCGTGGCCTCTAACATTCAAAAACGCCCCAGAGAATCTGGCGGAATAGAAAAAAATCTAAAAAAACCGGCGGTCACAATTTCCCCAGAGATACTCGCGTGGCAAGCACGATGCAACCAGTACATCAACACGCCACATTCCCAGCCACTTTCGTTGGTGGAATTCAGGGTCCGTGTGTATCTGGACATCCAAAAAACGGCCCTATGGGAAAAATTTTGTGAAGATGTACACAAAATTTTCCTGACCGTGGTGTATGTTGCACCTCACTCCATGTCGCGCGTTTGGCTGGACCTAGGTCTTGAAAGCAAAATAGCAGCAGACGAGGCTGCAGCGGTGCTCATAGTGGTTGACCTCCCTGAAGGGCAATGGGTCATTAAAACTAAACGCACCATATGGACAAAATCAAACCAAATTTTCCTCACATTTAACTTTTTGCCTACTATGGTAAAATGTGACATTTTAAAGCAACACCTGAAAGATGGTCTCACCATATACAGCGAGATACAATCATATGAAATGCAACGTTTCACGCTGATGCCACACCTGTGCACTGGCAAAGCCATCGCAGTTCTGACCCCAACTGAGGAGATCTTGAAGGACCTAACCCAGATCCCACACTCCACCTTTATTGACATCGCAGGGCACACCACCCACCCATTCTGGGTAACCGTGGACAGCGCGCCCCCCATTTGCACCCACTGTGATGCATTCAGCAATAAGGCGCACGCATGCCCATCAAAGAGGGCGTCACATTCCAAGAGCACCCCTCGGCGGCCATGGCCAGCGGAGAGGTGCACTATGAACCAACCGCAAGCACCAAGGAGGCTTTCCCGTGGGGAGCACAAGGCTGCTACCTATTGGTAAAGACCATCTCCCCACAGGAGCAGAAGAAGGCCAAGCAGGCCCATAGGACCGCGGCCAAGGAAGCGGCCAAGGCCACCACCACCATCCCACACTCAAATGCCAGGAGGACATGGAGACCTTTGCGGTGGAAGCAACTCAGGAATCCATCACCCAATCAGATTGGGAGGCCCATGCCAAATGGGCCACTCAATCTGAGGATCTAATAAGATTCAAACTCACCCAATCGCTGCACCCAAGCCCCAGTCGAAACTGACTTTGAACCTATCCCAACCAAAAAAATTTTTTGCCCCACTCGACGGTGCACCAAACTTATCCGCACCGCAAAAAATTCATCCAACGTCAGGAAAACAAAAAGCGAAGGCCAAAGCCAACGCAACTCTTTCCACAAAAATTAACAAAAACCCTGATAGCATTGCTGCTAATACCCATGCTGCTGTGAAAGCCTGTGGGGACCTGGAAGAGGCTGGTGGGCCCGGGGGCCACCCCTCGCACCTAAGGTGCGATGGGGAAACCTTCACTCTAGGGATGCTGAATATCGCCAGACTCAAGGCTCATCATCCCGGGCTAGGAAACTGAGTTTTTTACAACACAATTTACCCGTGGATATCCTGGCCATCCAGGAGTCCCACTGTCCATGAGGTTCTGAGGAAGCTTGGAAAACAATGCTCCTACCATCCCTATCCTTTTGGTCATAGTACTGTGGGGTGCTAATTTGAAAAAACAATTTTTTTCAAATTTACATCTTCAGAAACATTCCTAAATGGCTGAGTGCTCGTTGTCACCTTCTCATGGCCCAATGTTACACACACAATCATCAACATTTACGCCCCAAACGGTGCACATGAGCGTCGGGAATTTTTCTTGTCAGTCAAATCCCTCCCGCTACCCCTTGATTCTTTCCTAATTGGCGACATGAACTGTTGGCTAACCTCACCAACGGACCAGTGGCTGCCCTCACCCCACGCCCCACAGGGTCACATAGAACTATGCGTTCTAAAAGCCACCCTTGTGTTAATAGACGCGCTGCCACGACATGCCCCACTGCTCAAAAACATGACGCATCCCCACGTCCACAATGGCCAATTAAGGTCCATGACTCACATCGACCTTAATCTAGTGCTGGCGAAATTCCAAACCCACATCTCCCACTTCAAAAATTAGAAAATGGAATTCTCTGACCACCAACTGGTCTCGATAACATACCACTTACCCGTCACAGTTGCAAAGGCCCCACATTGGTGCAAAATACGCCCCCCAGAGCACGCGTTGCTAGGATTTTCCACGTGTGTGGAAGAGGCAACTTTAGCAAAATCGTTTTTTGCACCGTTTTGCGTGGACCTCATTTCCACATGGGCAACTTTCAAAGAAAACACTATCTGCCACTATCGCCATCTCTCATCCAGACGCTCATGAGCCACATCAGCGGTTATATTGTGCGCGCTGGCAGAATTGGCCCACTTGGAGTCCAACATTCCAGCCTCAGGATATAGCCCTGCATGGGGCCAGAAGTGGGCGGAGGGCAGCCGCCCACCTCAACGCACTTGAAAGGCAACACAAACATTGGGTTTGTGTCCAATACAGGGCCACATGCATCACAAAAGGCGACAAGTCCACCGCATACTTCTTCAAAAAAAATTTTGCACCACGCCAGAGCGTGGCCTGCACACAGGTGCGAAGATTGGATAATTCTATTGTGGATACACTGGCTGAAGTGGCAATCAAAATGCAAAGATATTACTCCAAGTTATACCGAGCCAAACCAATTCAGACGGCTGAAATGGTGGAATTTCTTGACTGAGCTCATATCCGTACCATTTTCTGATACCCAGAAATAATGAATTTAATTACTCCGAACAAATTATGGATAGCCATTTGCGGTGCGCCAAACCAAAAATGCCCAGGCCCAGATGGCATTCCATATGAGTTCTACAAAAGAAATTTTAAATATATATCCCCATTGCTGCTAGCCTCACTCAACCAAAGCCCGTTGGAAATGCGCCTCCTACCAGGAGGACATGAGGCCTTTACGGTCACACTCTTCAAGAAAGGGGATAGGCTAGACTTAGCCAACTGGCGCCCCATTTCTCTGACAAACACAGACACCAAAATTTTAACCAAAATCATGGCTAACCGTTTAGGGATTGTAGCATCTGCCACCATCTCCCCAGAACAATTTGGTTTCATCCCCAGAAGGTTGATTTGGGATAACGTGCACTCTGTGGCTAATGTGTGTCAGTCCACAGCCTATGGGGCACTTGTTTTCTTGGACCAACAAAAGGCTTATGATAGAGTAAACTGGGAATACCTTAGGGCCTGCCTCTAACAATTCCGCCTACCTCCCCGCTTCATTGTCTGGGTGATGCTACTCATGGAATCTGCAACAATGGCAGTGCGCGGCCCAGGTTTCCTAACGGAAGTAGTCCGTCCTCAATGGGGCCTGCGACAAGAGGACCCCCTGATCCCACTCTTATACAACTTCAGCCTTGACCCACTACTGCGAAATGTGAATGCCCAACACACTGGGTTCCATGTGCCAGGCCAAACCCCAGTCAAGATGATGGCATTTGCAGATGATTGCGTGGTGGGGGTGTCTAATAACAAAGATACACGCGCGCTTGAAGCCCTCATCCAGGAATATTCCCGGGTAAGCAACGCGGCACTGAACGCCTCCAAAACCGAAATCATCCTCCTTGGTCAGTTCAGAACTGCTGGGCCCCAGCAAGTAGTTCCCAACCCGGCCCATCTGCTCGCCCACGTCCACGCCTTACTAACTCAAAACACAACGATCCACTGGTGCTCCCCTTTGTGCCACGACCTACCATAGGACCGGTACACCATCTGGGCGTGTGGTTGGAGGCAGGTGGATACGCATCAGCAGTAATGTGGTGCCATATACTGGACAACGTGACAAAGCGAATCGCCTCTCTCAGAGCCCACCCTACTACCCTCACTGGCAGGGTTGTTCTTGCCAACTCTATGCTCCTATCCAAAGTCTGGTTCGGAGCCCACGCCATCCCCTTCTCCCCAAGATTCTTCAAATCCCTGTATGCTTTGCTACAAGGTTGGCTTTGGTCAGGCCGCCCTCCACCAGTACGGCTAGAGGTCATGTTTGGCCCTCATCATCATGGAGGCATGGGCCTGCTTGACTTCAAAGCCCATGCCGCCAAGATCCTGGGCACCTGGATCGCGGCCGTCACTGCTCCTACACTCCCATCCCAACACTGGTCCCGCGCGGCCCACTCCAACTTCTCCCGAGCCTTGGGCCTCGATAATCAATCAAACCCCCACTCCCTGATGAAATACCTCGCATCACACACATCGGCCACAGGTCCTCAGGGACTAAAACCCACTACAAACGAATCCTCCTCTCCATGCGGAGCGCTGAGTGGAGAATCTGTAATAGTGGACACCCAGCCCAAAGAGGCCTCACTCCTCAGTTCACACAAGAGGTACAGGGGCTACCCATCCATGATGGCGTGATCCCCATTCGACCCCAAGTCCTATCCAGGGTGGACTACCTGGACATGATGCACATCCCTTATTCCACTGAGACCCAAAAGACTATCTGGAAATACGCACACCATCCTCTGTTGCAGCCTCAAGTCCGCTCCCGTGTGTGGCGCTGCCTGAGGCGGGTGTATCGTACAGCTGAGCGCTCTAATGCTTTACACTCATCCTGTGTCGTGTGTGGCCAGTATGGAACGCTGTTTCACCGCCTGGAGAAGTGCCCCACCTCTAAAGTGATATGGCGCGAAGTCCAACGTCTGCTAGGCCAGGATCAAACGCATCCCTTCAGTCTGTCAAGAGATATGTTTGCTTCATCAATGGCCTCCCCCCCTCCCACCCTCCTTCTGTGCTCTGGTGGTTGCAATCGCCATGTGGACTATCCACACGATTGTCTTGGATGCCATCGCTGGATCCATCCCCACCCTCCCTGAAGCTGTCCACAGATTCCTGTCTCATTTGGTGGACCACTTTCAATCGTGAATGTTTGGATATCTCCCACCGCGTCGCCAACAGCTGGTCTCCTCCTGGTTCCCAGTCTGGTTCATCAAATCAGACCCCTTCCTCCACACGTGCTCAATAGTGGCTACGTCCCCTACACACGTTCCCTCCCCCTCCTCATAAGTGACGTTCCCGCTGGCAACAAGAGATAGCATCGCTTCTCTGGGGTGCCTCCCCTGGTACTAAGTTTTGTCTCGTCTGAGTCATATTCGGAAGTGTCCGTCCCATGGTCAGCCTTCCCCGCAATAAATGAAAAAAATGGTTTGTTGCAGTCCAAATAAGGAATTATGCACATTCAGCCTATTAAAGCATAAAAATACTCGCTTCACTTTGGCTGAATGATGGATGGGAGTTAACTTTTGGCATTAAATACGTGAGGTAATGATAGATGAACTTTCAGCCAATCCCCATTAGAGAAAATTATTTTACCTTAGGAGACCCCCACCACGCTGTTAAAAGGGGGTGGTCCCCATGTCAGTGCTTGAATGGACCTGGTTTCATCTGGGGGAGTACCATCCAATGGACGCCCCAGGGTCCGCCGCATGGTCAGAGTAATCTGACTGCTCAATCTCATTTTTATTGCCCATGCCATATTCAAAATTGTGTTACCCTGAATTATGGTGTTCATCTGAGAATCAGCCGGGGTCTTTTTGTCAATATAATCATTAGTAAAATTTAGATTCTTCATATTAGAATCGCAAACTTGAAAATGGCTGCCATTTCCCCTTTTTGGCTGATTTTTAAAACATTCATATTTTGCAGCTGGGAGAGCAATTGTCCAACATCACCCCCTCAAGAATGTTGAGAAGAGAATAGGGTTGTAGAAATTGACCATGTACCCTGTTGATAGTAATCACAGTAGCCAAGGAGTTTATGGAGTACTCATTGCCACTTTTGTAGGTGATGGTGAAAGGACCCTTTCAAATTCATCTAAGCTTACTGCTCCTTGGAGTGATGCAGTTATGGTAGTAAAATACCAGGTCAGACACCTGGAATGTAAATAGGGGGTTTAGAGCTCATATGCAGCCCGCCCTTCTTTTGTCGCTATTTTCACTAAATTGGTCATAGCTTTTTGATTGGAGCTGGATGATGCTCTGAGCCAATCTTCACATGGCTTTCACAGGTTTCTCAACTCTATAGGAAAATACATCTTTAGCTAAGAGGGCAGGTATTCCTCATTCCCGCCCATACAAGACATGGAATGGAGAAATTTTTTATAATTGGGTGATAGCTAATCTGGTATGCCATAAGAGCACTGGGTATGTATTGATCCCAGTGAAGGGGATCAGAAGAGGGCATTTTTCGTAGAATGGAAACCAAAGTTCCATTTGCTCTTTCCACAGCCCCATTGGTGGAGGGATAATATGGAACCGAGAAAAGTTGCTAGGCTCCCATGGATGTGACCAGGATTTTGACTACCTTAGAGGTGAGTTCTTACCATTGTTGCAGAGTAGTAATTGAGGACATTCATGTCAAGCGAAGATATTCTGATGTAGAAATTTGGCTGTGGCCTTGGACGTTTGGACAGGGAGAGAAACGCTTTCAAAACACTTAATGAAGTGGACAATGGCTATGAGGATAAATCGTTTTCCTCTAGTAGTCTTAGGGAGGGGACCTACTACAACCAGACTGATGGTGTGGAAAGGTTGTTGAGGGATAGTTGGTTGACACTGATAACTAGTCTTGAAACCAGATTGCTTCTTACACATAAGTCAGGCTTCCAAGACATCAACAATAGATTCCATTATTCCATCACAATAAAATCGATTCTTAATCCATCCATCAGTTTTCTTGACCCTCATGACCTAGGGTAGATTGAGCTTCTAGGAAAGCAGGTTCGCGTTTTAAAAGCCAAAGGTAAAACAGCCATTTTCCCCCTACCTGATTATGCAACTTCACATTCTCCACTTTGGTAATACAGGAGAGTCGGGCTAACATTTTCTGTACAGGCACATCCTCATCCTCCCAGTCATTGGGGGCCATTAAGAGGTCATGTAACCTCTCCGCCTCACTATTATCCAAGTGAAGGACTGGCAGCTGAGTTAACCCATCAATATTCATGTGACGGGTCCCAGCATGGTGTTTAATCTCCATGTCATAATGCTGGTGCCTTAGAGTCCAGCGAGCTAACTGGCCAGTAGGATCCTTCATACTCTGTACCCACTTCAACGAAACATGGTCTGTAACTACAGTGAAGGTAGTCATATATAGGAAAGGGCGGTATTACTTTACAGCTAACAAAACGGCAAGGCAATCCTTCTCTGTAACGCTGTAGTTGCGTTGCGCTTTGAAATCGTTTTACTGAAATAAGATACTGGATGATCAACACAGTTTTCATCCAAATGGGCTAATATGGCACCAATGGTGTATTCTGAGGCGTCAGTAAACAAGATAAACGATTTATTATAATTGGGATGCTTCAGGATAGGACGTTATTGTGAAAGCTGCTTCAATGTCTCAAAATCGGCTTCCTTTTAGCTCCCCACTGAAAAGGAGTATACTTGGTTTAGAGTGGAGAAGGGGCTCGCTGAGTTGGGCGAACTTATGGATGAATTGATGGTAATACCCCATCATCCCTAGAAATACATGATATCCCATAGATTTTTAGGAAGAAAAATTTTTGAGAATGATTAGACCTTGTCCTGTATGGGTTAAATTCCTTCTTGGGAAATAGAGTGGCCTATTAATTCCAATTTTTTTGGAAGGAGGTACACTTTGAGGGTTTCACTTAATATTTGACTTATGTAACCATTGAAAAACCTCATTTAGCTGATCAAGATGTTTGTTGAAGGTTTTTGAGAACACTGTAATGTCATCAAGATAGATGATGACACAAGTTTTTTTTCAAGTCCTGAAAAATATGATCCATCGCACACTGGAAAGAGGCAGGTGCGTTGCACAACCCTTGAGGTAATTATGTGGGTTGGAAGAGACCCTCACTACAGATAAGGGCGCATTTCTCCTGATCCTGAGGAGAAAGGTCCATTTGTCAATAGCCACTGGACAAGTCCATGGCGAAGAAAAAGTTAGAGCCAGAGAGTTGATCCAGGGCATCATCAATGCGGGGAATGAGATAGTTATCCTTTTTTGTGAGCTTATTTAATTTGTGGTTGTCCATGACTATCTGATGACCTCCATTTTTCTTTTTATGAGCAAAAGGGGAGAAGACCATGGGCTTTGTGAAGGAACGAGTAACTCTGCATCTAGTAACTGCTTGAATTACGCTCTCATCTGCTGTTCTTCCACCTTTGATTTGTGGTAAGGTTTTGACCAAATGGGATGGGCATCACCCACATCAATGGAGTGGCATCAGCCATTCATATGGACATAGTCATTATCTTATTTGCAGAATATTTTTCTAAATTCCAATAGAGCGTTTTTTTCAAGTCCATCTGGAGTCAGCTCATATGAGATATGTACATTGGGTAAGGCACATACTAGGTTATCTGTTGGCAGGCCCATATCCAACGTAGAACCAATGGAGTGAATTTGCTCAACGCCCTCCACAGGGTCAAATAAGCCTCTTCCAATCTCCTGGTGTTTTCTTACAACTACGTCCTTTGCGGTAAGGTTCCTCAACAACAGAGTAATAGGCCTTTGGTAAGCTGTGTCAAGAACTCTGACAATACCCAAAGCTCAAAAGGACTAACGCTCTCAATACTTGCGAGGTGCAACAAATAATGGTGGGGGATTTGGAGTGTGATTTTTATGTCAACCACTCGTTGTTCACCAAGTTTGATCAAAACATTGTTTGCAGCTTAGAAAGGGATACCATCCCTAGCATCTACTGATCTGGGTAATTTCTTTGTGTTACGCCCAGAGGTGGTATAATGTAAAGTCATAGCTGAAAAGGGATATTCAACCAGGAAAGAGTATTTGATTGCCGGGATCTTTATTGGATGACACTAAATGGACTTTGTAGTTGAGCAATTATAGGAAACCTTGCTTCATGTTGATAATTCCTTTATACTCGAGCATAAATTGAGCACATATGATCATGACATAGGTGTTGTTGTCCAAAGCCACTGCAGGGGATGATAAGATGAGCTTCTTAATTTGAATGGGAAGGGAAGAATATGCCCCAATGGCACGAGTATTATTAAGGCCCGCAGTTCCAAACTCTTGATTATACTCCAAGTCAGGAACAAACTTTACCTTTTTTATGAGAAAAGTAGAGATCAAATTAACTGGGAAGCCAGTATCCAGGATGACCATCTATGGACTTTTTGAATGACCACTTCAACCTTGGGGAGTGTTCATCCAACGTTAGGAGACAAGGTCAAGACCTCCTTGAGCTGAAAAGTGGAGGTTAATTTACAAGCAATCTCATGGTATTTATCCAAGATAGATTCATACATGGACCCGATGAAGAGGTTGAATCATGCCAGCCAAGAGCTCATCATTGCTGGAAGTTTCAATAATTTTTGGGCACCCTAAAATTTGGCTGAGGCATGTTTCCTCAGGTATAGTAGTTTTGTCTACTCCTTCAGCGTTCAATCAATCAGGGACCTCCACTTCCGCAAGAGCTCCCAATAAGTAGTAGCCCACATCATCGTCACCCCCTCAGATACATCCCCAAGGGCATTCTCAACAACTGGCAAAGCCACAATTGAGGTAGGGGAGACGGCCACAGGATATTGTATAGTCTTAGGGCGCATGTAGCATCTTGGCTGGAGGGGAAGGCACAGCGGCTTTAGTGAGCTTGTGCAGGAGTATGGTATTAACTATCTTACAGGTCTCTGAATTATAGGAGGGAGTGATATCATTTTTGAGTCACACTGAGGAAGCAGGTTTAATGGGGGTAGGTACAGGTGAGCTCACCCCAACTGTTCTTTAGGCAAAAATCCTCAGTGCTTAGAACTGAAGGTTCAACATAAGCTTCATTTATTGTTTCACAGCAATGAAAATCAGCAACGTCTAACAGAGCCTCCTATATGTCATGGATGTTTTTAAAATACCATTTCACTGAAATGATGTGCTTGGCTAGAGAGGTTGATTAGCTAACCCAGTTAACATGGCAGCGATAACATCATCCATGGTTAGCATGTTAGACGTTGACAACCTTTTAGCAGTGAGGTAAAATCGCTCAGAGAAAGCAGCAGTTGTTTCTCCTTTATACATGTTTAGGCGCATAAAGGCCATTTTATCCCTGTTAAGACTCTTCTTTGAACCAAGTTCAGCTAAGAGAGCCTCTTTCACCTCTGCCCAGGTATGCAGATTGTCCATGTATGAAACTATCATCTCTTATGCTAGATGACTTAAACAAGGGAGGATGTGTTTAATCTTTTGCTTGTCTGATGAGTTTTACATCAAAGATTTATAAATATACAAAAATGGAGCTATGCTCCCTTCACCGGAGGTGAACTTTTTCTTTAAAAGGATCTTTCAAGGGCTCAGCTCAATTTCTTTAAGAAGGACAAAGCGCTTGCTAGTTGTTTTTCAAGAGAAACTATTCTTGGTGTACAGGTGTCCTTTGTAGCGAGCACCATTTTGTAAAAATCCAGCTACTTTCTTCTTTCTGGTTCTTTATGCCTCTGGATTCCACAAACGTTTAAGATAAAATTAAAATTAAAGCACTAATAAATAAATGGTTTTTTATGAAGCTTAATATTAGCATGGGAAAAGAAAGAAAAATGACCCCCCTCAATATCTGACCAATCAGTGTTTAAACTGTATTGAGGTAAAAGGGATTCAATAAGAAGTTTGGAATGGCTTGTTGTAGTCCAAAGAATAAAATATGTGCATTAAGCCTACCAAAGCTCAGAGTACTCATTTCACTTTGGCTGAATGATGGATGGGGAGTTAACATTTGGCATTACATACCCATGAGGTATTGATTTAATGAACTTCAGCCAATCCCCATCAGAGAAAATTATTTTACCTTGGGGGACCCCCACTACATCTATAAAAGGGGTGGTCCCCATGTTGGTGCTTGAATAGACCTGGTTTCAGCTGGGGGAGTACCATACAATGGACACTAAAGGTCTGCCGCATGGTCATAGTAATCTGACTTCTCAATCTCATTTTTATTGCCTGTGGAGCATTCAAAATTGTGTTACCCTGATTTGCGGGGTTTGAGAATCAGACAGGGACTTTTGGCTGATATAATCGTTAGTATCATTTAAATTCTTCATATTAGAATTGCAAATTTGCAAACGGCTGACATTTCCCCTTTTCAGATATTTTTGACCCAAAAAATTCTTATTTTACAGCTGAGAGGGCAAATGTCTGACATAGGCCATCTTTCATATGGTAGAAACTAAATTTTTATAGTACATTCCACCACCCCATTTGGTAGATGGCTTTTATGGGCTAGTAAAGTTTTATTTAGTGCAATTAGAGAGGTTATCTTTTGAACTACTTGTGAGGTTAGATTGATCCTATTGTAAAAATTATTAAATTGTGAGCATCCATGTTGATGAAAAATATCAGAAGAGAAATAAGGTGAAGCTTTTGTAGTATAGATGACATAATATTATTTTTATGCATTTGATTAAATGGTCTATGGCTAAAAGGATATATTTATTACCATGTGAGCTGGTAGGTAATGCCACCACCACATCAATACTGGCAACATTGAAGGGTCATTTGAACCATGTTTGATGTTGATACTGAGGGCTGACACATTTTTGGGTTGATGTGTTAACAGGCCTCTAGTACTTCATCGATAGCCTCAACCATCTATCCTAGTAGTAACGCTTTCTTAACCACTCATGAGTATTATTCACAACTCCATTTTCCACAGTTGAATTTCCTTCAAGGAGGACTTCTATACATTAAGAGGGGCATATATATGAAATCTAATTATCATCTACTTTCTTTTACAACATCCCCTCTTGGATATGAATGTCTTTAATCATGTTCTGCAACTCTGCTTGTACCTAGGGGTCCTTTAGTTCCATTATCCCAGCCCATCCAATTATATTGTTTAACTGATTTTAAACAAGTGCTGATGTGGCAAGGATGGTGTTGAAATTTTTGCCCATATTCCCAGCTAACTAGATTACCAGGGTTCTATAGGGAATAGAACCCTATAGCGAAGTGATTTAATGATGGTTGACCCTAGTTTTGAGGTAACTATGTTTGGGGGATCTTAGGTTATTCTTCTGAGTCAGATCCATCGAGGATTGATCAGGATTAGCTTAAGATATAGTCGGGCATAGTTGCTGATGAAATAGGGGCTCTAATAGTTGATCAATGATTAACTATAAGTTGTACTGATTGGGGTTGGTCAGGTTTCATCACCAACCAATTGGGAATTTAAGGATCAAGTTGTGAGGCGAGTGATGCCACATGCAAATAGTAAATTGATCAGTTGGTTTGCGACCTGCCTTAATGGGTGACAAGTCCCATTACCTAAGCAGGTCGCTTGCCAAATATGGTTGATTCACTGGGATTGAGAGGAAAATGTTAGGGACATGTTTTAACTCTTTCCGTTTCAGGTCTTGAGGATTTCCAATGACAGAATCCTAGCCAAGATGTAGAACATCACTGATGTACGAGGATGGGTAATTCAATGGCAACGGCTGTCATTTCATCAAGGAGGTTCCAACTGAGGGTTGGGCGCTATTTTCCCACTATAAATTCCCCTAAAAATTCGGTAATAAAATATACATATAATAATACTTATATGGATATACACTGAAGTACTTTACACTTTTACCAGTAATCAGTATCATACCAGAATCCATTTTATGTTCTATTCTTTCTCAAGGAAATTATTGATGTGTGCTACAATTGTGAGACTCTTTAGGATAAAGAGTAAGGATCCTAGCGTGGATCCAGAGAAGAGAAGTTAACTGAATTGGTTATTGCTGCCAACTGTGTGTCATCAGAGATTAGCCATAAATGAGGATCTGGGAATGCATTGAGTTAGGCGGTACAAGGGAACAAATCCTATTAAAGACATCCTGAGTATTTCAAAATGAAATACTGGTCAAGCGTTGGACCCAATACTAGTACTTTATTCAATTACAGATAAAAGTCTAAATACTATTATCAAATGAATACTTATTACTAACAGACAATGAAGAGAATTGCATGACGATGAACCTGTGCAGTTATTTAATTTAGGGGATATTAGCCGAGAATAATCAAGAACCCTATAAAAAACTTTAACAATTGTTGCTCACTACAGGGGTGTAGTTGAGTAGAAGAATATTAGGACGTGATGTCATATCAGGATGAAATAAGAAACTTTGGATGGAGTTGGCAACCGTTAACCAGAACGCCCTGAAAATGGCAGGTCATCAAGAATTTGCTGCCTTGGAGAAGAGATTTGCCAACAATGAGAAGGGGTTTAAAATGTCAGGAGTTTCATAAATGAGTTACTTGAGAAAGTAAATTCATTGCTGAAAAAAGAAGGGATTTAGTTTAAGAAGTCTTATTTTTGAAAATAGAGCATGAAGTGGATTGCGTTCATTTAAGAGCATTTAGCACAGATATAGAGCAACTGATTAAACAGGTTGAGGAGTTGAAGACTCACAAATGCAAATGTAGCCATATGCGGCAACTGACTCTGAAGAAAGAACTCCCCAGACTCCAGTTTAAAAGATGACTGCCCCAAAAAACACGCCACCGACCTTCACAGCTATTTTGGAGATGATGACATAATTACTCCTCAAGTGAGCCGAGTAGCTGAACCAAGGGAGGTGGCTAGATAAACCTTAAAGGAATACAAAGCATCACCAAAATTGTTGACTTTCCATCAGAACAACGCCCCTGTATTTTTCCAATTATTTGATATGACAATGTATGGATACGGCGATCATCAAAAGGCATTGGCGGTGATGAATTGCTTGGATACTGATTTTCAAAACATAGTGTTGCCCCATCTAAAGGGGGACAGCTGGTCATATGTAGAGGCCAAGGTGGCCATTATGAAAAAATTTGGAAGAATATGCACATGTCAAAGCGCAAGCAAGAATTTATGGCATACAATTCTATAAAGATGAATTCTTATCTCTTCGCCAATCATTTTTACCAGGAATCACAAATTTTGGTTGGAGCAAAAGTGCTGGATGATTTTGATGCCTGGGTTGCACTGCATGTGACCCTTCAGCCCTACCTCAATTTTCATTGAATGATGCTTCTGTGTTCATGATGGAGATTACCACCTCTCAGATGGTGGAAAAAATGAAAATATTGGGAGCTACCTTCTATGCTCCAAAAAGAAGTTTCAAATCAAATTCAGTATAAAAATTCGATTCCCAAAAAGAGGAGCGAGTGTGCTAAGGAGATGAATAATTAACTGTGCAGGGAAATAAGCCTGAAGACTTTAAACGGTCAATAAGAAGAAGAAAGTCTGTTACCAGTGCAGAGGAAAGGCATTTCTCTGTGCACTACAAAAAACCCAAATATCAGATCATCGTGGTCCAAGTGAAAGAGTCTGCATCCATAAAGGAGTCAGGAAAAAGGCTCGTGGCCTAGATGGGAATAGTCTAGAGCTGGGAAAAACCTGTTCCCCCCAATATTATGCACAATGAAATTGACATCAGTGATTTGTTCATGGATGAAAACGCGCAGGATCAGCTGTATCAAGTAGTCAATTTAGATGTGGACGTGGTAACAAGATCCAGGGTAGCCAGGAGTATCAATATATTGGTTGATTGAGAGAAACTCGCTTCTCTGATGGACAGACAGCAGGAGGAGGTGCTTAGATTATCTGCCAAGTATTGGGAAATATTCACCCAGGATGATCACAATTTAAGATGTGCAAGAGATGTGATCCACAAGGTCAATACTGGGGAAAATTTGCCAATTAAGATGGGACTGATTCAACAGTTGAAGCCAGCCAAAGCATTAGTAGAGAAAGAAATCAG
This sequence comes from Massospora cicadina, assembly GCA_022478985.1. Lineage (NCBI taxonomy): Eukaryota > Fungi > Entomophthoromycota > Entomophthoromycetes > Entomophthorales > Entomophthoraceae > Massospora > Massospora cicadina. The sequence continues at coordinate 30,460 of JAKSZP010013585.1, read as the reverse complement.
CAAACCAGTGAAGCATGGGCTTCTAGTTCCATCATCAAGTCCCTGGGCGAGCCCTATTATTAATGTGAAGAAGAAGGATGGCTCTAATTTGGTGGTGATCAATTATCAGAAGCTGAACAAGATTAAAAGAAGGATTCATACCCACTACCTATAATCAAAAATGCGCTAGATTGATTGAGAGAAGTAGAGTATTTCTCCACGGTGGATCTAATTTCAGGATATTGGCAAAATCGATTTTCCAAGAGAAGACTAAGAGAAATGCGTAATTATCACTGCGCAGGGGCTTTATCAATTGACTAGAATATCCCAGGGTCTGTGCAATGTGCCTGCGACGTTCCAGAGGGCCATGGACGCCATATTAAATGACTTGAAGTTGTCATGCGTCCTGGTGTACTTAAACTATATAAATGTGTACAGTAGGACGTTTACTAACACTTTTCACCACTTGGAGGACTTTTTTTAGAGAGTATCAGTGGCCAACCTGAAGATTAAGCCAAGGTAGTGTCACTTCTTCAAGAAAGAGTTAGAATATCTGGGATTCATAATCAGCTCTAGTGGACTGCAGCTGCAAGCCCAGAGAATCAAAGCCATAGGGCAAATGGCTTTTCTGAAGAGTGTCCAAGATATCTAAGTGTTCCTTGAAATGGTCACATACTATAGAATATCCATTCAGGATTTTGCAAGAATCGCCGGGCTCCTCTTCCATTTGTTGAAGAATCCAAAAATAAGGATTCATTTGTAATGAAGAAGCCCAGAAATCCTTTGATGAGTTACACTAGTACTTAGCAATTCTCTGATTTTGAGATATCTTGTTTTTGATTGAGAATTTATATTACAAATTGATGCTTCATTGATGGCAATCAGCACCATATTGTTTCAAGTAGATTAACTTAGGGACAAACTTCCAGTGGCTATGTGTGCCAGACACTCAGCTGCTGAGAGGCATTACACCGTAACTTAGTGTGAATGCCTTGCAGTCATTTTTTCTGTAAACGGTTTTGGGTGTATATCCATAGAATGCACTTCAAAGTGATGGACCACTTTTTGTTGTGTTGCCTGCACAATTTAGATGAACCAGAAGGACGACTGGCCCAATGGTCACTAAAGTTACAGAATTACAATTATGAGATAGTCCACCAAGCTGGGGCTTCTCATCAGAATGCGGATGGCTTATCACAGTTACCAATGGTCCTGGTGGTATACCATCAGGCGGATGAGCTATTCCAGAGAATGGTCGATGGAGAAATCAGGAACAAGACCCAAGAAATCCAAGGTGTGCATCAAAAAGCGATGGAAACACTGAGACCATGGATGGACAAATTTTCAAGATGATCAATGGGAAGCAATTACTATTCCCAAAGCCTCAGAACGAGCAGCTATCGTTCAAGCTGCACATAAGGTTGTCAGGCATGTAGGCCTGAGAAACAACCAATCATATTCATCAGCACTACTACTGGGATTATCAATTATGATGTCATGGACTATCGGCTTGCTGTGTGGAGTGTCAGTTGAACAAGCTGCATAAGAACAGGACTGGATACTGACTGGTCCGCCCTGGATTTGCTTGGCATATGGTGTCCATCAACGTGATGGGTCCACAAGTGATGAGCACAGAGAGAGTCAAGTACATCATAGTTGTAATTTATCATCTGATGAGATGGGTTGAGACGAAGGCCCTGGTGAAATTTTATGCTACCAGCACTGCAAATTTTATCCTAGATCAAGTAGTATACTAACATGGATGCCCACAAGTCCTTCTGAGCAACAATGGAATGAATTTCACATCTCATGTGATCCCACAATTAAATGAAATAATGGGGATCCAAGGTGTCGTGTATTTAACCTACTAGCAGGAGATGAACAGACTGGCAGAACAAGTCAATGGGACGCTAGCCGTGACGCTGAGGAAGCTGTTCAATGGAAGAACTTCCATGTGGGGAACATACATGAGTTTGGTGACATTTGCCCTACAATATCAGTCATCATACAGTGATGGGAAAAATGATTTTTGAGTTGCTATATGGAAGAAAGGCCGTGTAGCCACCGATTTTATATTTGGTGATGGAACCAACATTGATATGAGTGCCAAGCAGTACCTGAACTGATTGATGAATATCCTGATTGAAATGCAATTGAAAGCATTCGATACAACTTTGAAGAAAAGGATTTTGAGCAAAAACAAAGGATGATATGAACCAACTGGCCTTATCAAAATACTGAATAGGCAAAAGAGTTGTCTATTACAATATGCATGGTTTCAGGAGAAGAAACAAGTTGGATGCATTGTGGTCAGGTCCATTAAAGATTATCTCCAAGATGGCAATAGATGCCTAAACCATCAAGAACCTTTTAGATGGAAGGATTATAAATTTAGTCCATGCTAAATATCTAAAGCAATGGATCAATGAAAAAAGAATGAAAAAAGATTTCCCAAAGGACTGTTGAACCATTAAGTTAGTTATGTCCTAATTATTTGGTTAAATACGAAAAAGGACCACTGAACAAAAAAAAGTCAAGTATTTTGGAAAAAAGAAAAAAAATTTGAAACAAACGTGAAAAATTAAAAAATGCATAGAAAAAAGTATATTTTATATTTTTATTTTTTTTCTGGTTGTATTCAATTCAGGGATGATTCCGCCTTTGTCACCTCTTGGGGGAGGGAGGATGGATTGCAGCAGGAGTAAAAACCCATCAAAATCTATGCGAGATTGGATGCTAGCGAGGGCTAGACCTACTCAAAACCAAGTTCATTGAGCAGATGCTGATCCCTGCGAGAAAGTGACTAGGGGAAGAGAGAAGGAAATGTTGGAACCTGCCAAATGAGATACCCCAGATTGGGGAGGGAAGCAACTGAACAAGAAGAGGCAGTTGGCAAATAACCCCAAGTAATCCTTAGTATGCCATTAGAGACAGAAGATTGATCTTAAGCGCTTGCCAATGAACTTCATCAAGAACACTGGACATATGGGCTGGCATTGAGAAAAGGATACTAGGTGGGGGTTGCTGAATCATGTCCCATATTAAAGCCATCAGTGGAAGATACTGATGGGATACACTAGAAATGGGATAGTCATGCTTGGAGTGAATGGAATCCTGCATATGATTACCACAAGCTTCTTGGAAGTGAAAGCAAAATGAGCGATGAAAGCCAGGAGATGCTGGAAGCTTCATGACCAAACTTCAAAGAACTTGGCTGACAAAGCAAAGTGCAAAGCTGCAACATCTCAGTCTAGGATGCTTTTGAGAATGGAGGAGTTCAGAGCAATGAACAAATCCTCAGTTAATTGGGCCCTTAATTATGCTTAGGAGAGTAAAATGTATGTTGTTTCTAATGGCTAGTTTGGTGGAATAAACAAATTGGCTTGTAGTATTAACCAAGTTGGAAGTGGAACTCTGGAAACAAGTCCAATCTAGTGAAAAATAAATGATTGATAGTGGAGGGCATTGATTCAGGTGGTTTGATGATGATGATAGGAGAGTCTGTGAATTGAGCTGGATTAAAAGGTGTTTTAAAAACTAACTTTGGAATAGATGACAGAGGGAGGATTGGTTGCAAGTTGTTCGAGACAATTGCTAACCTGGTTTCATCAGGGTTGGTTATTGTTTCTGGTAATTCCAAAGAAGGACTGGCTACTGTCATGTGCATGTGACATAATAGTAGGGACCAACCCCAAAGACAAGGATGGGCGCAAGGCTGCCCAGAGGGTGAAGCTACAGGCTCTTCCTGACCTGAGGCACACCTTGGACCAATGCTGAGTTTGGGCAAAATATTCCCAGGTTGGGACAAGTGGTGTTTCAAACGCCTAGCCCCTGACGTCAGGCCAGGCATTAAATGAACGATCTACTGAATAAATGCGGATGGTTTGATTCAGTTTGTCAAGGAATGGGGTTTCAAAACCTGTTCCATTTACGAAATAATGCACTCAGGTTGAATCCAACTTCAATCAATCACTCAAGTGATGTTGGTTTCAGCCTATTCAACTAACTCAGATGGCAGTGTTTCCCTATTGATAAGTCAGTGCTTTGGCCCACTGCGGCATAACCCCTATTCCCACGTTCAAGCTTAAATATGCTTCCCCCAACCAACATTCCTTGTTGGTTGACTTTCTCAAATAAAAAACCCCATTTTTACCACTTTATTATGTTATTATGAATGATCCTGTGCGCGGACCCCTTTGAGGAGGTCTCGCGCTCCATCAAACTTACCATGTTGAACACAATATGATTATTACCTCATGCACAATTGGTTCATCCAGGTCCCCTCCAACCTGTGTTGTTTTCCAATTCTCTCAACGTGCACCGCTTCATTTTTAGCTGGTTGTTAATAGCATTTCTTTGCTTATATTATTGTTGCTCCAGCACCCTTTGCTGGGGCAAAAATTAATTTTTATTATAATGGCTAGTTCCCTAGCGGTGGACTTGTGCACAGAGCACCGCCACGCTGGGAACTGGAGAGTTATAGACACTCTTTTAACATTAGTCGACCAACCCTTATTTTATGTGCACAAACTTTTTCCGTGTGGAAATTTTCTGAAGTGGAAACAGTGGCCGTTGGCTGTGGGCTCTAGCTGTCATTAGCTGCACCACTGTTTCCTCTTTTTCCCAAAGGTTGGAGCAACTCAGCATTACTATGGTTGCCTCCAACTGTAAAATTCCACCCTTCATATTTGTACCTGGTGGATTTGGATGCTTCAAAGTCCAATAGTTTTGATTCCCTACTTTCCGCTGAAATAATCGATTTTTATTTCAAGAAATGAGTTTTCCTTTGACAGCGTGTTCAGATGATGCTGGCGGAATCAGCGCAGATGGGCCTGGGGGTGTTGGCCTTGGATAACGTTGGGAAATCCGTTGAGGGTAAAGGAATAGAGTTGTTCACGTAAAAAACACGTTTTATAATGAAAATCTGATATATACCTCTGAACCATTTTGGCCCTCTCTTGGCTCAGATTTGGGCCCTATTCCTGTGTTTGTAATCACCCCAGAAGATCCCCGTTTGACCTCTTCCTTGTTTCGCAGCACTCAGGAGGTTGAAAAAGAGCCGCGCCTGCAATATGAAAATGTTTATGCACCTGAAGAAGGCAAAGAGGGGTATGTGGCATCAGTAGTAATAGTGGCCAACTATCCCTCCCCTCTATGATTCCCAAACCTACACTTATGGTTTGCTCAAGCTGATGAACTTTTAGGTGAGGCGGGGGCGTTTTCTGCATTGAATAAATCTCATTCTGGATACTTCCTCTTGACTGCTACCCTTACATCCTCATTGGGGAAGTTCACCACCACCATTTTAGTGGATACCGGTGCCTCTAACAATTATACGGACCAAGACCTTGCTGACTACCTTGAGTTGAGTTACTCATCAGGTGGTATGGTTAGAGGTGGGGCGTCTCAAGGTATCCCAGCACTGAACGTCATGGGGTTAATGGACTAAACGGTGGGCGCCTATCTTCTGTCCGACCAGTTCCAAGCTATCAATCACCACTTGTTCCCAATTATTTTGGGGTTTGAGTGGTGGAAAAAGTCTGACGTCCGGACTAATTTGAAAGAAAACACTCTATCCTTGTCTTTTGTAAACGGTCACCAGTTGATTGTTCCCTTGTCGGAGGAGAAAGCCCAGGGCCCATTACCTCACTGGCCCAATGTTCCCACTCCTTATATTGCTCCTTTGCAGAAGCCCTTCTCCTCCGTGGAATTTTCCTTACCTTCCTGTTTAGAGGGTTTGGAATCCTCTTTTGATGCAGCATCCGCCAACGCACTCCCTGGACACTCCAAGTTCAATTATGACTTCAAGCTCAAGGTGGATTTGGTGCATATATCTTCCCCCATTTACCCATTGACTGTCCGGGAGGAGAGGCGTTGGATGTGTGGGTGAAGGAACAGTTGGCCAAGGGTGCGATTTTTCAGCGTACCTCCCCTGTATGCTCCCTCTACTCTTTGTGGAGAAGTCTGATGGTACTTTACACCCCTGCGTAGACTATGGTAACCTCAATAACGTTACTGTACCAGACCTCCATCCCATCCCTTTGATTCACAGATTGCACGGTATGTGGAGAAGGCAAAGGTCTTCTTCAAGCTAGATTGCCTCAACGCGTTCAATCAGATCCTGATTAAAAAAGGGACATGAGTGGTTGACCGCATTCCGTATCAGAAAAGGGATCTTCCAGTTTTGGGTCATGTCCTTTGGGCTTAAGAATGCCCCTACTATCTTTCAACGCTGCATTGATGCAACGTTGGGGGACCTGTTAGGGGTATGCGCGGTCGCCTACATAGATGATATCTTGGTGTTTTACCCAGATCAGGAGTCCCATGCAGTCCACCTTCAGTAAGTGGTGGATTGGTTAAAGGCAGCCAGCCTTAGATTGAAAATTTCATAATGCGAGTTCTTCAAGTCCCAGGTCACATTTCTTGGCAACGTCGTGTTTGACCAGGGACACATGATAACTCCAGATAAGGAGAAGTCAATTTGTGAGTGGCTTACCCCCATCTTAGTCAAGGAATTGAGAAGCTTTTGGGGACGTGCACATTCCTCAAGAAATTCACTCCCTTTTGTCTGAGGCGGAGGCTCCCTTATACAAGGCTATCAGTGCCAAGGTTCTTCAGTGGTCCCCCCATTTTGGCGGATGCTTTCCAAGCAGTGAAGTCCACCCTGTTGTCCATGACTGTTCTTCGCCATGTTGACCCTTTCAAGGAGTTCATTGTGTCTACTGATGCCTCCAACTTCGCCATTACGGCTGCCTTGTTACAAGTAGGCAAAGATGGGTTAGAGCATCCGGTGTGATATTTTTCTAGGAAGATGTCTTTGCCAGAGTTGAATTACGCCGTTTATGATAAGGAGTTATTGGCAGTAGTAGAGGCGCTGACTTATTGGCGTCACCACTTGCATGGCTCATCCCAACCTTTCCAAGTACGCACAGACCACTGTGCCTTGCTGTACTACCGTGCTCCTCATATCTTAACCCCACGGCAGACCCGTTGGCATGAGACCCTTGCCCAATTTGCATTCATGTATGAGTTCACCAAGGGCAAGGAGAATGGTTTGGCGGATGCTTTGAGCCGCAACACTGCTTTAGCGCTCGATCCCAAGGAGGTAGAAGTTCACAACACACAGGTGATGATACCTCCAAGTAAACTTCTGCCTCAACGAACCTCTCCCTCGGCCAAAGGGCCAGCGCTTGCACCTCTGGAAAACGCGGAGGAATATAGTATGTTCAGGAAGGTAGTCCTTTCCCAGCCACTAGCAGCTGAATATACTATGTTACTTGCTAAGTGCGAGTTAAATCAAAGGGATCTCTCCAGGGGCTACCACGTGAAGGATGAGATGGTTTGGTTTCAGTGGCGCCTATGGGTTCCTGATGGCCCACTTCACCTGGAAATCATCCGGGACCATCATGATGGACTCACCATTGGACATCCTGGGAAAGCAAAGACGTTGGAGTTAATAATCCACATGTACAATTGGAAGGGCTTGCCTGATCAGGTGGGGCGATAGTGTAAGGAGTGTTTGATCTTCAACCAAATGAAGCCAAATCGTCAACCTTTAGCGGAGTTATTGGTACCAGTACAGAAAGCTGAAGGGCCCTGGACTTCCCTCTCGGTGGATTTCATTGTGGAACTACCTGTCTCTGATGGTTATTATGCCATCATGGTGGTAGTGGACCATTTTAAAAAGTTCGACCACTTCATTCCTTGCAAAACCACAATAACCGCGGCTGAGATGGCCAGGCTCCTCGTCACACAGGTTTTTGCGTTCCATGGGGTTCCCCAAGAGATTATCAGTGACTGGGGACCCCAATATACCTCCATCTTTTGGGAAGAGTTATGTAAGACTCTTCAGATTCGCCCTTGCCGTTCAACTGCCTATCATCCTCAATCATATGGGCAGACTGAACGTGTGAACCAGTGCATAGAGCAGTTCCTGCGGTGTTACACCACCGCGGATCATTCAGACTGGGTCTCTCACCTTCCAATGGCCCAATTATGTTACAACAACACATCACATTCCTCAATTGGTTGTTACCCTTTTTCGCCAGCCATGGCTTTAACCCCACCTTTAACATGGAGCCCAGCTGTGGGTCTAAGGTTGAAGTGATGGTGGACTTTGCCAAGACAATCAAGAAGGTCCACCAGGGGGTTTCCGCAAGATTGGAGGCGGCAATGAGAGTGTATAAGGACAACGCTGATGGGAAGTGCTGAGTGGGTCCCGCGTACAAGGAAGGGGATCTTTTGATGCTTGATGCTCGTAACATCCCTATCAAGCAGCCATGCAAGAAGCTGGGACCAAAGAGGATTGGCCCATACCGCATTGTTAGAAAGATGGGCCATGCCTCATACCAGCTAGATCTCCCCCTGCCTTCCAGATCTTCTCTGTGTTTCATGAGAGCAATCTGATGTTGTTTGAGGGCCCCCACCAGACTCCTGAGGCCTATCTCGTGGATGGGGCGCCATAGTGGGAGGTACAAGAGATAGTTGCCTCTCATATGGCAAACGAAGACTGGAGTACCTTGTATCCTGAGAGGGCTTTAATGCTGCAGAGAACAGTTGGGTCCCTGCACATGACTGTGTACATGCCCAAAATCTAATTGAAGCCTTCCACAAGCGTTTCCCCCAGGCTGCTTATCCCAACCCAAACCGACTGATGCAGCATGAAGTTGGCCCCTGCCCACAAGAACTTTTCCCTGGCGCAAGCCCCTGGAGGGGGATTGAGCCCCATCGGGAGGAGAGGGTAATGTCATGTGCACATGACATATTAGTGGGGACCAACCTCAAGATAAGGCTGGGCGTTAGGAGGCCCAGAGGGTGAAGCTACAGGCCATTTCTGACCTGAGGCACACCATGGACCAACGCTGGGTTCGGGCAAAATATGCTCAGGTTGGGACTAGTGGTGTGCCAAACGCCCAGCCCCTGAAGTCAAGCCAGGTGTTAAAAAGAATAATCTACTTAATAAACGTGGACGGTTTGATTTAGTTTGTTGAGGAACGGGGTTTTGGAACCCATTCCATTTACAAAATAATGTGCTCAGGTCAGATCCAACTTAGATCAATCAATCAAGTGAAGTCAGTTTCGGCCTATTCAACTAACTCAGATGGCAGTGTTGCCCTATTGGTGAGTCAGTGCTTTGGCCCACTGCGGTATAACCCCTATTCCCACGTTCAAGCTTAAATATGATTCACCCAACCAACATTCCTTGTTGGTCGACTTCCTAGATAAAAATACCCATTTTTACCATTTTATTATGTTATCCCAAACGATCCTGTGCATGGACCCCATCGAGGAGGTCTCACGCTTCATCAAACTTACCATGTTGAACACAATATGATTATCACCTCATGCACCATGGTTCATCCAGGTCCCCTCCACCCTGGGTCATTTGCCACTTCTCTCAACGTGCACCACTTCGTTTTTAGCAGGTTGATAATAACATTACTTTGCTTATATGTTTATTGCTCCAGCACCCTCTGCTGGGCAATAATTGATATTATTCTAATGGCTAGTTCCCTAGCGGTGGGCTTGTGCACAAGCACCGCCACGCTGGGAACTGGAGAGTTATAGACACTCTCCTAACAGCTACAGCTACTTGGCGGGTAGTATGAGTCCTGGAAGGACTGTAGAAGAGGTTCTGGCGTGCAGTTCTACTCATCAGCTTGATGAGGCAAAGGTCAATATTAGACATGCTATTAAGCAGCTTTTGGTACTGAGACTCCATTTTTGACATATGTGCTGGACATGAAGGGGGATGTCAGACTTATATGATAGTTGACATTATGCACTCTTAAATTAATTAAATTCTAATTGTTGAGAAATTAATCTCAAAAATAATGGTATAAGCTCTCAGAGAATAATTAAGAAAGATATGATCTAAGCAATTATTAATAGAAATAATAAGGGCAAATATAAAGTCACTTTTCTTTCTCGTTGCAATCACTATTGCAACCTATTCAATTCAAGACTGAATCTAGTTTGATAATCTCACAGAGGAGATTAGTCTGCGCCCATGTCAGGGAGTAGTTGGGCAAGCAAGGTAAGAGAGCAGGTGGAAGGCCCGCGGCTCCAACGTTCAAAAACGCCCTGGAGAATCCAGCGGAATTGACAAAATTACTAAGAAACCGGCGGTCACTATTTCCCCAGAGATACTCGTATGGCAATCATGATGCAACCAGTACATCAACACGCCACACTCCCAGCCACTTTCGTCAGTGATATTTGGAGTCCGCGTGTTTCTGGACATCCAAAAATGGCCTTATGGGAAAATTTTTGTAAAGATGTACACACAATCTTCCCCCACTGCGGTGTACGTTGCACCTCACTCCATGTCACACAGTTGGCAGGACCTAGGTTTCAAAAGCAAAATGGCAGCAGACGAGGCTGCAGTGGTGCGCATAGTGGTCGACCTCCCCAAAGGGCAACGGGTTGTCAAAACTAAATGCACCAGATGGACAAAATCAAACCAAATTTTCCTCACATTTGACTTCTCGCCTACTATGGTAAAACGTGTCAATTTGGAACAACACCTGAAAGATGGTCTCACCATATATGGCAAAATACAATCTTTCGAAATGCAACGCTTCACGCTGATGCCACACCTGTGCACCAGCAAAGCCATCGCAGTGCTGACCCCAACTGAGGAGATTTTGAAGGACCTAACCCAGATCCCGCACTCCACTTTTATTGATATAGCAGGGCATACCACCCACCCATTCCAGGTGAACGTGGACAGCGCGCCCCCCATTTGCACCCACTGTGATGCGTTCGGCCATAAGGCACATGCATGCCCCATCAAGGAGGGTGTCACATTCTAAGAGCACCCCTCAGCAGCCATGGCCAGCGGTGAGGTGCACTACAAACCAACCTCAAGCACCAAGGAGGCCTTCCCGTGGGGAGCACAAGGCTGCTACCTACTGGTAAAGCCTATCTCCCCACAAGAGCGGAAGAAGGCCAATCAGGCCCATAGGGCCACGGCCAAAGAAGTGGCCAAAGCCACCACCGCTATCCCACACTCACAATGCCAGGAGGACATGGAGACCTTCGCAGTGGAAGCAACTTGGGAATCCATCAACCAATCAGATTGGGAAGCCCTTGCTGAGCGGGCCACTCAATCCAAGGATCTGATGAGAGATTCGATCTCACCCAATTGTTGCACCTAAGCTCTGGTTGAAACTGACTTGGGACCCATCCCAACTAAAAAAATTTTTAAACCCGCTCAACGGTGCACAAACTCACCTGCACCACAAAAAATTTGTCCGATGTCGGGTAAACAAAAAGTGAAGGCTAAAGCCAATGTGACTCTTTCCACAAAAATCAACAAAAACTCTGATATCGTTGCTGCTAACACCCACGCTGCTAACACCCACGCTGCTGTGAAGGCCCGCAGGGAGCTAGAAGAGGATGGTGGGCCTGAGTGCCCACCCCTCGCACCTAAGGTGCAATGGGGGAAACCTTCACCATAGGGACGTTGAATATTGCCAGACTCAAGGCCTCCCCATCCTGGGCTAGGAAACTGAGTTTTTTACAACACAATTTACCCGTGGATATCCTAGCCATCCAGGAGTCCCACTGTCCACGAGGCTCCGAGGAAGCTTGGAAAACAATGCTCCTCCCATCCCTATCCTTTTGGTCAGAGCACTGTGGGGGTGCTAGTTCAGAAAAACAATTTTATATCTTTATCATCTGAATCCTTCCTCAATGGCTAAGTCCTCATTGTCACTTTCTCATGGGCTGACGTGGCACATGCAGTCATCAACATCTATGCCCCAAATGGTACATGTGAGCGTCGAGAATTTTTCTCATCAGTCAAATCCCTCCCGCTACCCCCAGACTCCTTCATAGTTGGCAACATGAACTGTTGGCTAAACACACCAACGGACCGGTGGCCTTCCTCACCCCACGCCCCCCAGGGTCACGTAGAACTACGCGTTCTAAAAGCCACCCTTGGGTTAATGGATGTGCTGCCGCGGCATGCCCCGCTGCTCAAAAACATGACATGGCCCCACATCCACAACGGCCAATTAAGTCCATGACCCACATTTACATTATTCTAATGCTGGCAAAATTCCAACCCCACATCTCCCACTTCAAGACAACAAAATTGGATTTCTCTGACCATTGACTGGTCTCGCTACCTACCACCTACCTGTCACAGCTGCTAAGGCCCCACATTGGTACAAAATCACCCCCCTTGCTCAGGTTGGCAGGATTTTCCATGTGGGTAGAAGAGGCAACTATGGCAAAAAAGTTTGTTGCACCATTTTGCGCGGACCCCATTCTACATGGGCTTTTTTCAAAAATGACACCATCCGCCACTCTCACCATCTCTCCTCCAGACGCTCACGAGCCACATCAGCGGTTATCTCGCGTGCTATGGTAAAATTGGTACACTTGGAGTCCAACATCCCAGTTACAGGATACAGCTCTGCATGGGGACAGAAGTGGGTGGAGGCAGCTGCCCACCTCAACGCACTTGAAAGACAACACAAACATCAGGTTTGTGTTAAGTACAGGGCCACACGCATCACAAAAGGCGACAAGTGCATCGCACATTTCTTTAAGAAAATTTTGCACCACGCCAGAGCGTGGCCTGCACACAGGTGTGAAGTTCGGATAATTCCATTGCGGACACACCGGCCAAAGTGGCAATTGAAACGCAACAGTATTACTCCAAGTTGTACCTCTCCAACCCAATTCAGCTGGCCAAAGTGGCGGAATTACTTGACGAGCCCACATCCGCTCCATTTTCTGATACCCAGAAATAATGAATTTAATTACTCCGAACAAATTATGGACAGCCATTCGCGGTGCACCAAACTGAAAATGCCCAGGCCCAGATGGCATTCCATATGAGTTATACAAAAAATATTTCAAATATATATCCCCATTGCTGCTCACCTCACTTAACCAAAGCCCGTTGGAAACGCGCCTCCTACCAGGAGGACATGAGGCCTTCACTGTCACACTCTTCAAGAAAGGGGATAAGCTAGACTTAGCCAACTGGCGCCCCATTTCTTTAACAAACACAGATACCAAAATTTTAACAAAAATCATGGCTAACCGTTTAGGGACTGTAGCATCTGCCACCATCTCCCAGAACAAATTTGGTTTCATCCCCAGAAGGTCGATTTGGGATAACGTGCACTCTGTGGCTTGTGAGTCAGTCCACAGCCTCTGGGGCACTTGTATTCTTGGACCAACAAAAGGCCTATTATAGAGTATACTGGGAATATCTCAGGACCTGCCTCCATCAATTCCGCTTACCCCTCGCTTCATCAACTGGGTAATGCTGCTCACAGAATCTGCAACAATGGCAGTGCGTGGCCCTGGCTTCCTAACGGAAGTAGTCCACCCTCAAAGGGGTTTGCGACAAGGGGACCCCCTCAGCCCACTCTTATACAACTTCAGCCTTGACCCACTACTGCGAAATGTGAATGCCCAACTCACTGGGGTCCATGTGCCAGGACAAGCCCCAGTCAGGATAATGGCGTTCGCAGATGATTGTGTTGTGAGGGTGTCTAATAATCAAGATGCACGCGCGCTTGAAGTTCTCATCCAGGAGTATTCCCGGGTAAGGAACGCGGCACTGAACGCTTCCAAAACCGAAATCATCCTCCTTGGTCAGTTTCAGAACTTCTGGACCCCAGCAAACAGTTCCCAACCCGGCCCATCTTCTCGCCCACGTCCTCGCCCTACTAATTCAAAACACACTGCCCCACTGGTGCTCCCCTACGTGCCACGTCCTACCATAGGACCAGTACGCCATCTGGGCGTGTGGATGGAGGCAGGCAGATACGCATCAGCAATAATGGAGTGCCATATTCTGGATAACGTGACGAAGCGAATCGCCTCTCTCAGAGCCCATCCCACTTCCCTTACTGGCAGGATTGTTTTAGCCAACTCCATGCTCCTCTCCAAAGTCTGGTTTGGAGCCCACGCCAACCCTTCTCCCCAAGCTACTACAATTTTTGTACGCCTTGCTGCAAGGATGCCTTTGGTCAGGCCGCCTTCCACCAGTGCGGATAGAGGTCATGTTTGGCCCTCAACATCATGGTGGCATGGGCCTGCTTGACTTAAAAAGCCCATGCCGCCATGATCCTGGGTACCTGGATTGCGGCCGTCACCACCCCTACACTCCCCTCCAAACACTGGTCCCGCGCAGCCCACTCCAACTTCTCCCGCGCCTTGGGCCTCAACAATCCATTGAACCCCCACTCCCTGATGAAATACCTCGCTTCACATACATCGGCCACAGGTCCTCAGGGACTAAAACCCACTACAAACGAATCCTCCTCTCCATGCGGAGCGCTGAGTGGAGAATTCATATTAGAGGACATACAACCCAAAGAGGCCGCCCCTCTCCTCAGTTCACACAAGAGGTACAGGGGCTACCCATCCAACAAAGGCGTGATCCCCATTCGACCCCATGTCCTATCCAGGGTGGACTACCTGGACATGATGGACATCCCTTACTCCATTGAGACCCAAAAAATATATAGAAATATGTACACCATCCTCTGTTGCAACCTCAAGTCCGCTCCCATGTGTGGCGCTGCCTGAGGCGGGTGTATTGTACAGCTGAGCGCTCTAACGCTTTACACTCATCCTGTGTCGTGTGTGGCCAGTATGGAACGCTGTTTCACCGCCTGGAGAAGTGCCTTACCTTTAAAGTGATATGGCGCGAAGTTCAACGTATTCTGGGCCAGGATCAAACGCATCCCTTCAATCTGTCAAGAGATATGTTCACTCTATTAATGGCCTCCCCCTTCTTCCCTCCATTCGTGCTTTGGTAGTTGCAATCGCCATGTGGACCATCCACACGATTGTCTTAGATGCCATCGCAGGCTCCACCTCCACCCTCCCAGAAGCGGTCTACAGATTGCGGTCCCATTTGGTGGACCACTTACAAGCGTGGATGTTTGGATACCTCCCACCGCGTCGCCAACAGCTGGTCCCTTCCTGGTTCCCAGTCTGGTTCATCAAATCAGACCCCTTCCTCCACACGTGCTCAATTGTGGCTATGGCCCCTTCACACGTTTCCTCCCCCTCCCCATAAGTGGCGTTCCCGCTGGCAACAAGAGATAGCATCGCTTCTCTGGGGTGCCTCCCCTGGTACTAAGTTTTGTCTCTTCTGAGTCATATTCGGAAGTGTCCATCTCATGGTCGGCCTTCCCTGCAATAAATTTAAAAACAAGGGCAAACATAAATGAGCATTCTTAATTTTGCATTAAAGCTAACATTGACAGCAAGAATCTCCTGTTGAGGATGAGGAGAAAATCAGAAAATTTAGGATGCTGGACCAAGAATCCTGAATATGACAGTGGGTCATATGCCCTGATGGGAGGAAAACTAAATCCCAGGTTTGATATCATCATGAGTAAATAGATCAGCCTGGAATGACAGAAGGTCGTGGGGACCATGCTCTGAGGGGGCGGTAGTGAGGAGGAAGCGGAAGAGAGCCGCATGACAAAGGTTGTCCCAAGCAGCGTTGAGTACTTATTGATCGTACTCCACTTGAAAAATGAAGTATATGACCAAGTGTCTGAAGCTGTGTTCTTCTGCCTCAATCCTTTTTTCTCTGGAAATCTAGGCAAGAGGGGGAACGTGTTAGGATTTTTGCCTATATTCCCATCTGACTAGATTACTAGGGGTCGTTAGGGGATGATTCCCTATAGAGAAGTGAATTAGATATCAATTGATCATGTTTTGGGGTAACGATTTTTGGGGGATTTAGGCTATTTGCATGGGTAAGATCTGTCAGGATTGATCAGGATTAATGCTTAAGATCTTTATAGAGCATAGTTGCTTTACGAATTAGGGGCATCTGATAGTTGATCAATGATTAACTATCAGTTGTATTGATTGGGATTGGTCAGGTTTCATCACCAACCAATTGGGAATTTAAGGATCAAGTTGTGAGGCAAGTGATGCCACCTGCAACTCGTGAATTGATCAGTTGGTTCATGAACTGCCTTAATGGTTAATAAGTTTCATTACCTAATCAGGTCACTTGCCAAATATGGGGGTTTGCTAGGATAAGAGGAAAACGTTAGGACACGTTTTCTGATCTTTCTGTTTCAGGTCTTGAGGATGTCCAATGACTGAATCCTGTCCAGGATGGGGAAGACCATCACTGATGAGATGAGGATGGGTAATTCAACGGCAACGGCTGCCATTTCATCAAGGAGGTGCCAACTGAGGTTGGACGCCGAATTCCCACTCTAAATTCCCCTAAGAATTCACTAAAAATATACTTATACTCATACTTATACGGATATACACTGAAGTACTTTACACTTAAACCAGTAATTAGTATCATACTAGAATCAATTTAAGTTTATTCTTTCTCAAGAAAATTATTGCAGTGTGCTTTAATTGGGAGAATCTTTAGGATAAAGAGTAAGGATCTAAGCGTTGATCCAGAGAAGAGATTTGAACTGAATTGGGGATTGCTGCCAACTTTGTGTCATCAGAGAGAAGCTGTAAATGAGGATCTGAGCATGGATTGAGTTAGGCGGTGAAATGGAACAAAATCCCATTATGAACATCCTGAGTATTTCAAAAAGAAATACTGGTCAAGAGTTGGACCCAATACTAGTACTTTATTTAATTACAGATAATAGTCTCCATACTTGTAAGTCCTGGGGAACGTCCTATGGGTGTCTAGTGGGCCATTTTACTGTTTCTGAGAAAGAAGGCACTAAAGCAGATGGCAGTACCCCTCATTACTTAGGGTGATCTCGCCCACATGGTAGACAAGCGCTGGGTAACAGCCCTCCCACTTCAGATACAGCTCCCAATACCCACACTCTCCTCAGCAGATTTGCTATGAGTAATCAGTGAAATCTGCACCAATATTGCTGAAATGAAATCAATCATAACCAATTTGAGCGGCAATCAGCCTGATGCTCAGATTTCAAATGGTCAAAAAGGTATGAAGACCAATCTATTGGCTGGAATGCCTGATGGTTGCAATTCAGTTAACATGACAAGTGGAAAAATCTCCCCCTCCCAAATTTGTTGGGATCACCCCCAATGGGCAGATAACAGCATTGGACACCATCAATGAGGTTTCAAAGTCTCCTGCTGGCAAATTGGGCACTGTGACTGATGCAATGCCACTGACCAAATGAATGGCCCATCGACCAAGCATGGGTGGGTTAGGTGTCCCAAACCCATTCCCAACCAAATGGCCCACCTCTATGTGGGGTGGCCTTGGGGGATTCCCACCGCTCATCGGGCCAAATGCCATCTCACCAACCATTGGAAATGTAGCTGAGCCTCAGTTTGGACATTTGAGGTCAAACCAACAGCAAATAGGCCCGCTGCCAAATTTTTTAATGTCAGTTCCCAGGAAACTAACCTGCCCATCCCCAAGTAATTTGCCAGTTAGGTAAAACTTGTGGGACCCAATCCTGGCTTGTTTCTCCCCCAAATTGACTACTATTTAATCATTCACACTACACTGAGAATATTGTTGATCGATTTTTCTTCCTTAAATTTCCATTAAAAAAACCTTCCCCAAAAGTTAAATTTTATATGTTGAGAATTAAGCTGCCTTAAAAGACTTTTCTCTCTCGTTGCAATCACTTTTGCAACTTATTCAATTCAAGTCTGATATTAGTTTAATAATCTCACAGAGGAGATTAGTCTGCGCCCATGTTAGGGAGCAGTTGGGCAAGTAAGGTAAGAGGAGCAAGTGGTAGGCCTGTGGCCTCAAACGTTCGAAAATGCCCTGGAGAAACTGGCAGAATAGAAAAAAATATAAAAAACTGGCGGTCACTATTTCCCCAGAAATCCTCGCTTGGTAAGCGCGATGTAACCAGTACATCAATACGCCGCACTCCCAACCACTCTCATAATGGAATATGGAGTCCAGGTGTTTCTGGACATCCAACAAACAGCTCAATGGGAAAAATTTGTGGGGATGTGCACAATTTTTTCCTGACCGCGGTGTACATCGCACCTCACTCTATGTCACGCGGTTGGCTGGACCTTGTTTTCAAAACAAGGAGGCAGCAGACGAAGCTGCTGCGGTGTGCATAGTGATCAACCTCCCCAAAGGGCAACAGGTCATCGAAACCAAATGCACCAGATGGACAAAATCCAACCAACTTTTCCTCACGTTTGACTTTTTGCCTGCTATGGTAAAATGTGCCATTTTAGAGCAGCATCTGAAAGATGGTCTCAACATATATGGCAAAATACAATCTTTCGAAATGCAACGCTTCACGCTGATGCCACACCTGTGCACCAACAAAGCCATCGCAGTGCTGACCCCAACTGAGGAGATTTTGAAGGACCTAACCCAGATCCCGCACTCCACATATATCAATATGGAAGGGCATACCACCCACCCTTTCTGGGTAACCATAGACAGCGCACCCCCCATCTGCACCCACTGTGACGCGTTCAGCCATAAGGCACATGCATGCCCCACCAAGGAGGGCATCACATTCCAAGAGCTCCCCTCGGTGGCCATGGCCAGCGGAGAGGCGCACTATGAACCAACCGCAAGCACCAAAGAGGCTTTCCTGTGGGAAGCACAAGGCTGCTACCTACTGGTAAAACCTATTTCCCCACAAGAGCAGAAGAAGGACAATCAGACCCTCAGGGCTGCGGCCAAGGAAGCGGCCAAAGTCACCACCACTATACTACACTCCCAATGCCTGGAGGACATCGAAACCTTTGTGGTGGAAGCAACTTGGTAATCCATCAACCAATCAGATTGGGAAGCCTATGCCGATTGGGCCACCCAATCTGAGGATCTGATGGGTAACTCAATTTCACCCAATCTTTGCAACCAAGCTCTGGTTAAAACGGACTTGGGGGTCCAACCTACCTGAAAAAAAATTTTGAACCGCTCATTGTTGCACTGAGCTCATCCACACTGCAAAAAATCTTTTCAACGTCAGGGAAACAAAAAGCGAAGGCAAAAGCCAACGTGAACCTTTCTGCTAAGATCAACAAAACTACTGATAGCGTTGCTGCAAACACCTGCGCTGCCATGAAGGCCCGTGGGGATCTATAGGAGGCTAGTGGGCCCAGGTGCCCACCCCCTTGCACCTAAGGTGCGATGGGGAAACCTTCACCATAGGGACGTTGAATATTGCCGGACTCAAGGCCTCCCCATCCCGGGCTAGGAAATTGAATTTTTTACAAAAATTGATTACCCATGGATATCCTTGCCAACCAGGAGTCCCACTGTCCGCGAGGTTCTGAGGATGCTTGGAAACCATGCTCCTCCCATCCCTATCCTTTTGGTCAGAGCACTGTGGGGGTGCTAGTTCAGAAAAACAATTTTATATCTTTATCATCTGAATCCTTCCTCAATGGCTAAGTCCTCATTGTCACTTTCTCATGGGCTGACGTGGCACATGTTATTGTCAACATCTATGCCCCAACCTGTGCATGAGAACGTCAGGAATTTTTCTAGTTGGTCAAATCCCTCCCATTACCCCCAGACCCTTTTGTAGTTGGCGATATGAACTGTTGGCTAAACACACCAACAGACCATTGGCCTTCCTCCTCCCACGCCCCCAGGGTCACGTAGAACTTCACGTTCTAAAGGCCACCCTTGGGTTAATGGATGTGCTGCTGTGGTGAGCCCTGCTGCTTGAAAACATGATGCGACCCCACATCCATAATGGCCAATTAAGGTCCATAACCCATATAGACCTTATCCTTATGCCGGAGAAATTCCAACCTCACATTTCCCACTTCCAAACAACGAAAATTGAATTCTCCAACCACCAGCTGGTCTCAATAACCTACCACCTACTTGTCACAGTGGTTAAGGCCCCACATTGGTGCAAACTCCGCCCTCTGAACTTGTGTCGCCAAGATTTTCCACTTGGGTGGAATCAGCAACTTTGGCAAAAGAGTTTGTTACACCATTTTGCATGGAGCCCATCTCCACATGGGCAGCCTTCAAGGAGGATACCATCCACCACTCTCGCCACCTCTCCTCCTGATGCTCACGAGCCACATCGGCCATCATCTCGCGCGCTCTGGCAGAGTTGTCACACCTGGAGTCCAACATCCCAGCCACAGGATACACCCTGCATGGGGCCGGAAGTGGGCGGAGGCAGCCACCCACCTCAACGTACTTGAAAGGCAACACAAACATTGGGTTTGTGTTCAGTACAGGGCCAAATGCATTACAAAGGGTGACAAGTGCATTGCATACTTTTTTAAAAAAAATTTCGCACCACGCCAGAGTGTGGCCTTCACACAGGTGTGAAGATCGGATGATTCCATCACAGATACGCCAGCTGAAGTGGCAATCAAAAACACAAAAGTATTACTCTGAATTATAACAATTCAATCCAATTCAGCAAGCCAAAGTGGCAGAATTCCTCGACTGAACCCACATCTGCACCATTCCCTGATACCCGGAAATAATGAATTTGATTACTCCTAACAAACTCTGGTCCACGATCTGTGGTGCCCCAAACCAGAAATGCCCAGGCCCAAATAGCATTCCATATGAATTTTATAAAAAGTACTTCATATATATATCCCCACTACTGCTTGCTTCACTTAACAAGAGCCTTCTGGAAACGCGCCTCCTACCAGGAGGACAAGAGGCCTTCACCATCACACTCTTCAAGAAAGGAGACAAGCTAGACTTAGCCAACTGGCGCCCCATTTCTTTAACTACCACGGATACAAAAATTCTAACAAAAATCATGGCTAACTGTTTAGGGATTGTAGCATCTGCCACCATCTCCCCAGAACAATTCGGTTTCATACCCAGAAGGTCAATTTGGGACAACGTGCAAACTGTGGCTAACGCATGCCAGTCCACAGCCTCTGGGGCACTTGTATTCTTGAACCAACAGAAGGCCTATGATAGAGTAAGCTGGGAATACCTCAGGGCCTGCCTCCATCTATTCCGCTTACCCCCTCGCTTCATCAACTGGTAATGCTGCTCATGGAATCTGCAACAAGGCAGTGCGTTGACCTGGTTTCCTAACGGAAGTAGTCCGCCCTCAAAGGGGCTTTCGACAAAGGGACCCCCTTAGCCCACTCTTATACAACTTCAGCCTTGACCCACTACTTTGAAACGTGAATGCCCAACTCACTGGGGTCCATGTGTCAGGCCAAGCCCCAGTCAAAATGATGGCGTATGCAGATGACTGTGTGGTCGGGGTGTCTAATAATAAAGACGCACGTGCACTTGAAGCTCTCATACAGGAGTATTCCCGGGTAAGTAACTCTGCACTTAACACTTCTAAAACTGAAATCATCCGCCTTGGTCAGTATCAAACCTGCTGGGCCCCAGCGACCAGTGCCCAGCCCGGCCCATCTGCACGCACACGTGCTCGCCCTCCCAGCTCACCCCACACCACCCCACTGGTGCTCCCCTTCATGCCACACCCTACCATAGGGCTGGTCCGCCATCTGAACATGTGGGTGGAGGCAGGCGGGTATGCATTAGCAGTAATAGAGAGTCGTATTCTAGACAACGTGATGAAGCGCATCGCCTCCCTCAGAGCCCACCCTACTTCCCTTACTGGCAGGTTTGTTTTAACTAATTCTATGCTCCTCCCCAAATTCTGGTTTGGAGCCCACGCCATCCCCTTCTCCTCAAGCTTTTTCGAATCCTTGTATGCCCTGCTGCAAGGATGGCTTTTGTCAGGCCTCCCACCACCAGTATGGCTAGAGGTCATGTTTGGCCCTCATCATCATGGTGGCATAGGCATGCTTGACTTCAAAGCCCATGCTGCAGAGATCCTGGGCACCTGGATTCCGGCCGTCACCGCCCCTACGCTCCCCTCCCAACACTGGTCCCGCGTGGTCCACTCCAACTTCTCCCGCGCCTTGGGCCTAAACATTCCATCGAACCCTCACTCCCTGATGAAATACCTGGCTTCACACCCATAGGCCACAGGTCCTCAGGGACAAAAACCCACTACAAACGAATCCTCCTCTATATGTGGAGCGCTGAGTGGAGAATTCATATTAGCAGACACACAGCCCAGAGAGGCCGCCCCTCTCCTCATTTCACACAAGAGGTACAGGGGCTACCCATCCAAGATGGCGTAATCCCCACACGGCCCCATGTCCTATCCAGGGTGGACTACCTGGACATGATGGACATCCCTTACTCCATAAGGACCCAAAAAACTATCTGGAAATACGCACACCATCCTTTGTTGTGCCTCAAATCCATTCCCATGTGTGGCGCTGCCTGAGGTGGGTGTACTGTACGGCTGAGTGCTCTAACGCTTTACAATCATCCTGCGTCATGTGTGGCCAGTATGGAACTCTGTTCCACCGCCTGGAGAATTGTCCTACCTCTAAAGTGATATGGCGCGAAGTTCAAAGTCTGCTGGGCCAGGATCAAACACATCCCTTCAGTCTTTTAAGAGATATGTTTGCTTTATCAATGGCCTCCCCCTTCCACCCTCCCTCTGTGCTCTGGTGGTTGCAATTGCCATGTGGACTATCCACAAGATTATCTTAGAGGCCATCACAGGCTCCACCCCACCCCCACCACTTAGAAGCTGTCCACAGATTCCGGTCTCATTTGGTGGACTAATTTCAGGTGTAGATGTTTAATACCTTCCACCACGTCGCCAACAGCTGGTAACCTCCTGGTTCCCAGTTTGGTCCATCAAATCAGACCCTTTCCTCCACACGTGGTTAATTGTGGCGACGGCCCCTTCACAAGTTCACTCCCTCTTCTCATAAGTGGCGTTCCCGTTGGAAACAAGAGATAGCATCGCTTCTCTGGGGTACCTTCCCTGTTACTAAGTTTTGTCTCTTTTGGGTCAAATTTGGAAGTGTCTTTCCCATGGTCAGCCTTCCTCACAATAAATTTAAATTTAAAAAATTAAGCCGTTTTTTCTGCTGACACTCTCATACCCCTCAGGGTTAACAGCCATGGTTGTCTGGTATTTTATTTTATGCCTGTATGAAATTTTAGCTCACTGGCAGATAATGGTGGAACTCCTTCCTAATTCTATATTTGTCATATCAACAGCTGTGCCTTGGGCATTCTGGTTTACCGTTCAGGTGCTCTGGCATCTGTTCTGGCAGGACAGTCTAATTCTTACTTCCTGTTCGCCTGACTTAATCAACCAACCATTATTCTTAGCCATTTCCGCCTTTCTCGCGTATATTGGTGCAGCAATGGTCCCTTCTTTACAACTGAACCAGGTTGTAAAGAAGATTATCTCTGTCCACATTAGTCTGGTCCCAATAAAAACTCCAATCCCATACCCCATAGTTGCCGCGGCTATTTTGCCCATGTCAGTATGATCTGACATTTCAACTTGCAACGAGTTCTCTCCTCACCAAAGCCTAGTGGTTTCCCCTGACCCCACTACTATCTCTTTGGTATCACTGGATCCATCCACAACTACCAATAAAGAGAACTCCGCTTACTTCTTAGTACCCATGAAGATTAGTGTTTGGTCCCATCACATCTCCTTTGAGGCCCTGGTGGACATTGGAGCCGCGGGAAATTTTAGGATTGTAGAACTGGCCCAGCAATTGGAACTTGCCATGGATGCAGGCCCTTTGGTTATGGTTGCATTGTCAGCCTCCCAAACCTCATACCTGATACACCAACCAGTCACATTTTCAATACACCAATTCAGCTTCTGCGATAGCTTTTCTGCCATGCCAAACTTGGTGTTTCCAGTGATCTTAGGAGTGAGATGGTGGCGCTGACAACATGTCAAAATCCACCTGGCATCTAACATGCTGTCATTCACTAATGATCAACTGGAGGGTGAATTCCCCCTAGTTGACACTTTTAAGGAAGCTCAATGTTGCAGTTTTATAACGTCTCTTGTCTCCCCTATGGGCATACCATCTAATTTTTCAAAAAGTTTAATGTGCTATCAAAGCATTTTTGATTTGTAAAAGGCAGATCACTTGCCCCCCACACTAGATTTGACTATGGTTTTTGCACGACAGTGGAGTTGGTGAATATCAACTGCCCGTTTTATCCCCACACAGCAGAGGAGGAGGCCGCTATCAACACCTGGTTGTATGATATGTTGAGAAAAGGGTAAATGTTCAAGAAGACCTCGCCTGTTGCATCTCCCATCGACTTCGTTAAAAAAGCCAATGGTTCTCTCTGCCCCTGTGTGGACTATGGATACCATAATAAAATCACACTTTCTGATCCCTACCCCCTGCCTTTAGAACAGACAATAAGCCAAACAATCACCAAATCTCGGGTGTTTTCTAAGCTGGATCTCGTTAATGCATTTAACCAGATTCAGGTGATGAAAGGGCAAGAATGGTTAACAGCAATTCAGATGAAGCGGGTTTTTTCAAATTCCGTGTGATGCCCTTTGGGCTGAAGAACGCTCCCACTACGTTTCAACACATGATCAATAATGTACTGGGTGACCTCCAATTTACCTGCGCAGTAGCATATATTGATGACATTCTGGTTCACTCCCCAGCTCTAAAACAAAATTCAGCTGACCTGGAAGCATTTGTGGCCTCCTTACATAAGGCAGGCTTGTTTGTCAAGCCTTCCAAGTGTGAGTTCTATAAGAAGGAGGTTACTTTTCTCAGGAACCTTGTCCTTAAAGATGGTTTCGCAATCCCTCCTAATAAGTTGGATGCTATCGGGGAGTGGCCAGCCCTGACTACCCAGAAACAACTACGGAGTTTCTTGGGAACCATCAATTTCTTAAAAAGTTCTCCCCCGCACTTTCACAGCTCCCCGCCCCACTCCACCCCCTTACAGGGAAAAATGTACCATTTCACTGGATGGATGAATGCCAACAGGTGTTCGAATTGATTAAAGAGGTGTTCATATCCCCTCCCATTTTGAAACACGCTGATCCCACCGAGCCATATATCATCACATGCGACCCATCATCAGTAGCTGTTGGTGCAGTGTTGCTCCAGGAGCACGATGGCTTGGAACACCCAGTCACCTACTTTTCCCAAATGTTCACCTCTATGGAGCAGTCTTATGCTTTTTATGACAAGGAGTTGGCAGCTGTTGCATGGGCCCTAACTCATTAGAGGTACCTGTTACAGGGTGCCCAACATGAACTAATGGTTCGCATGGATCACCAGACCCTGTTGTACTTTTGTAAACCCCAAAAATTGGCACATCGCCAAGCCTGAACCTATCAGGACCTGTGCTGTTTCAACTTCAAATACAAATTCATAAAAGGTGCACTAAATGTACTTCCCAATTTTCTCAGCCGCAGCCTGCCCACAGTTCCACATATCCAGAGGAAGTGGATCTCGTTACTGTGATTCCTACCACCCAAATCTTATCAATTGTTCCCCCTGTCATTTCTTCCATCGCTCTGGCTCCCAATGCTCCATTAGTTGCTCAGGTCTTAGCCAGTCAAATGGCCTGCCCTGAGGGCGTGGAGATGGTCGAGAAGTTATCTCACCAGAAGCATAAACATTCCCTATACTCACTGAAGGAGGGTCCTATATATTTTAGATCTCGCGTTTGGGTTCCCCCTTCCAAACTGAGGTATTTCGCGCACATCACGATCCCCCCACGGTTGGTCACCCTGGTTCTAAGAAATGCATCAATTTGATTATATGGACCTACAATTTGGCAGGTTTGACAAAAGAAGTTCCATCCTGGATCGCCAATTGTGTTACTTGCACCAGAGCCAAGTCAGATCATTCTGGCAAAAATGGCCTCCTGCACCCCTTACAGCAGGCGGAGGGCCCATGGACATTGGTGTCTGTGGACTTTATCGTCGAGCTCTCCTGTTCTAACAGGTTCACAGTGGTGATGGTAGTGGTGGATCGCTTCATGAAATTTTGCCTTTTTATCCTTGTACTTCCACAATTACATCAGAAGAAACTGCCCGCTTTTTCATACGCCATGTGCTTTTGATGTTTGGTCTCCCCCAGGAGTACATCAGTGACCGTGGCTCCCAGTTCACCACGCAGTTTTGGAGCGAACTCCTATTAATCCTGAAAATATTCCCCTGTCGCTCCATGGCGTATCATCTTCATTCTGATGGACATACTGAGCGGGTCAATCAAGTTCTTGAACAGTACCTGCATTGCTATGCTGCAACCACGCAGGGTACTTAGGCAGATGGCCTCCCTCTCTCTCAATTTGCATACAATAATGGGACCCACACATCCACAGGGTTTTCCCCCTACGAAGCAACGTTAGGTTATAATCCTTTGTTTTTAGTCAGACTGTGCTTGCGGCCTGAGGTTCAAGCTGCCGCGGATCATGCTGCTCATATTAGATCAACTCAAGCCTTAGTGCAGGAACACCTCACCAAAGCTATAGATGACTACAAGTGGTTCGCGGATTGAAAGCATCTTCCAGGTCATAAGTTTACAGTGGGCTTCTACATTATGCTCAACACCTGTCACTTAAAAATCCATGCCCCTTCCCAAAAATTCGCCAGTAAATGCTCAGGTCCCCATTTGGTGGAGGATATATTGGGTAACAGGGCGTATCAACTGAAGCTCCCCACACATTGGAAGCAGCATCCCGTTTTCCATGTTTCCCAGCTGTCGCCCTTCAAGGGTGCAATTCCCACGGAACTGGAACCAATCATTGTCAAAAATGGGGAAGAGGCTGAGGTAGAGGCTATCCTGGCATCCCGGAAATCCTGACGTTCTGTACAATATCTCATGGTCTGGAAAGGGTGTCCAGCCTACAAAAATAGTTGGGTCAAGCTGTGCAATTTCCTGAATTGCATGGACCTGGTTGTGCATTCCACATATCCCACACTGAAGCTCCCCGCCCCCCAGAAAGTCGCGATGATTATGGCAATCAATTTACCCAAGGCGCACAAGAATGTGGCTCTGGTGCAATTTCCTGGCGGTAGGGTCCTTTCTTTGGAAAAAGGAAAGGGTAATGTAAGTCCCAGGGAATGTCCTCTGGGTGTCGATCAGGCCATTTTCCCATTTCTGAGCAAGAAGGCACCAAAGAGGATGGCAGTACCCCTCATTACTCAGGGTGATCTCGCCCACATGGTAGACAAGCGCTGGGTAACAGCCCTCCCACTTTGGATACTGCTCCCAGTACCCACACTCTCCTCAGCAGAACTGCTATGAGGATTAGTGAAATCTGTGCTGAGATTGCCAAAATGAAATTATTTGTAACCAATTCGAGTGGCAATCAGCCTGATGCTTGGATTTCAAATGGTCAAAAAGGTATGAAGACTGATCTATCAGCTGGAATGCTCAACGGTTGTGATTCCATTAACATGACAATCAGAAAAATCTCCCCCCTCCCAAATTTATTGGGGATCACCCCCAATGAGCAGGTAACAGCATCGGATACCATTGACATGTTTTTGAAGCTTCCTGCTGGAAAATCGGGCGTTGTGCCTGATGCAATGCCACTGACTGAACAAACAGCCCAGTGACTGAGCACGAGCAGGTTGGGTGTCCCAAACCCGTTCCCAACCAAATATGCCCACCCCTATGTGGGGTGGCCTTGGGGATTCCAGCTGCTTGTCTGGCCAAATGCCATCACACAAACTGTCAGAAACATAGCTGAGCCTCAGTTCATATGTTCAAGGTTGAACTGACAGCGACTCAGCCTTCCATCAAGTTTTTAATGTCAGTTCCCAGGTAACTAACCCTTCCATTCCCAAATAATTCGCCAGTTAGGTCAAACTTGTGAGACCTGATCCAGGCTTGCTTCTCCCCCAAATCAACTAGTACTTAATAAGTCACATTGCACTGAGAAAATTGTTGGTCAATTTTTCTTCCTTAAATTTTTCATTAAAAAAACCTTCCACAAAATTTAGTTTTTATGTGTTGAGAATTAAGCCGCCTTTTCTGTTGACAAAATCATACCCCTCAGGGTTAACAGCCGTGGTTGTCTGGTATTTTATTTTAAGCCTGTACGAAATTCTGGCTCACTAGCAGATATTGGTGGAACTCCTTCCTAGTTCCATATTTGTCATATCAACAGCAGTGCCTTGGGCATTCTGGTTTACCGTTCAGGTGCTCTGGCATCTGGGCTGGCAGGCCAGTCTAATTCTTACTTGCTGTTCGCCTGACAATACTATTATCAAATAAATACATCTTACTATCAGACAATGAGGAGAATTGCATGACGATGAACCTGTGCAGTTATTTAATTTAGCGGTTATCAGACGAGAAAAATCAAGAAATCTATAAATGCTAACAGATGGGCATCCTTGAGAGTTTGTCTGTGTTTTGATAACTTATCACAGCATAATGAATGGTAAAATTAATTTTGTAAGCGTAGAGACCATCCTGCAAATCTGCCATCTGAGTCCTTCATCTGATGCAACCACAGGATTGAGGAATGGTCGGTGATGACAGTAAAATGGGTTCCATATAGGTATAATCAGAAATGCTTGATCCCCAATAAAACAGACAGCCACTCACACTTGGTAATTCTAAAGTTCTGTTTGGCCTTGCTCAGGGTCTTGACAAAGTAGGCCGCTGGGTGATCGACCTGATCTTTATTATGCTGAGCTAGGATGGCTACAACAGCGACATTACTAGCATCAGTGATTAGCAAAAATGGTTGGTGAAAAGCGTGGGTGAACTAAAGTAGATTTAGTATAAAGCCTGTCTGCAATGCATTAAATACCTGTTCCTGTTCAGCTACCACTTGTAAACAATCTCGATTGTAGGAGG
Source organism: Massospora cicadina (assembly GCA_022478985.1). Classification (NCBI taxonomy): domain Eukaryota; kingdom Fungi; phylum Entomophthoromycota; class Entomophthoromycetes; order Entomophthorales; family Entomophthoraceae; genus Massospora; species Massospora cicadina. Next base: position 1,882 of record JAKSZP010013585.1, on the reverse strand, counting down.
TAGACCAGGGTCTTGGCTATGTCGGAAAACTAAGGAATGAACTGACAATGATAGCCACCATACTCAGAAATACTTTAATATAATTAAGCCTCTGAGGGCGTGACATCTTATTGGCGGAGACTTTATCTGAGATGCGCTGAATACCATGTTTCAAGACCTTGTGTATAATGAATTACATTTCAGAGTGGAATAAGGAGCTCTTTGAAGGTTTGAGCTTTATCAAGGCTTGTATAAAATGTTTAAAACCGCCTGAAGTTGTTTCACATGGCCATCAAAAGTTTGCAAGGAGACAATGATATTATCAAGGTACCTGAGGACAAAGGATAGCTTCAAGTCCCCTAAGATCCCATCCATGGTGCGTTGGAAGGTGTAGGGCATGTTGCAAAGAACCTGGGGCATCCTCATTGGCTTTAATAACCCCTCAATTGCTAAGAGAACACATTTGGACTGATCTTTAGGAGATATCTCTACTTGCCAATATTCGCTAACAAGATCCATAGAGGAATTATATTTTGACCTGGAAAGCAAACAAAGAGAGTAATTAATTTGATAAAAGGGATAACTATCCTTCTTATTAATGGAGTTAAGTCATTGATATTTCATCATTACATGATGACTGCCAACCTTCTTCTAAGCTGATAAGAGGGGGAGTGTTAAAACTGGTTCTTAGGCGTTGATATCTTATGAACTAGGTTCGCACAAACAACGATGCCATACACTGTGTGAAGAAATTAATCAGGGTAAAAACAACTACTAAAAATTTTCATGTCAAACATATGGTTTTTTAATTAAAAATAAGAGTAACCTTCCGTAGTATCTGGTACTGCCTGTGGTTCCTAAGCTCGCTCTCCAACTTACCTATAAAAGTTCTCAACCTAGGAAAAAACCTTACAAATGATGAGCTCACTCAATATGCTTTCTCTACCAGGGCTCTCATTGGTGTATTCCGTGGTTACTAATCAGCATCAAGAATGGTATGGTACCTGAGGAATCTTTCAATTGATATGGGGAAACAAGTAAGTATTATTGGAAGGTATTTCCACATAATATTGATACACCAAAGTAAATGAATAAAACCAAAGGTATTAGAATCACTGGCAGCTGTCCATAATTTTTATAATAGACCCTATTCCTGATATTAAGCTGATGCGGGGTAAAAACCATATTAATGCTGATCTGTAATGTGAGATGATTAACAAATTAAAAGCCACAGCGCCGGTGGTCAATAATATAATGGAACAAGGATTGCATTGGTAGGTTTTAAAAATTGATCAACAGTATAATGGTAAGGTATAATTTCCATATAGAAACCTGGGCAGCGTGCACTACCAAGTACTAAGTCAGAATCAAATCCTCTTTCTAAAGATTAGTTAAATAAAAAGATTATATATAGCTATAAACTGAAAATACTCTAAATCGAGATTCAAAATCTCAGTCTAATAAGATGGAGAACTATAAACCTAATATTCCTGATTCTCAATGTGATTGAATAAGAACTCTTCGGAGTTATTGACCTCCTAAATTTAATCAACCTAAAGAAACTCAGTGATTTGAGATGGCCAAGCAATTCAAAATGACTAATCATTTTGAATGGGCTAGGCCTCAAATAAGGTCAATCGCACTTAACTGGAGCTTTATTTGATATGATCATTGCTAATATTATAATAATAATGATAATCAACAATATTGGTTCTCTGGTAGGAAAGATCTTACCTCAGGTAGATCAAGGAAATCCTCTCAAAGAACCCCTACATTTTCCCTATAAATATCTCTAGTCTTTAATTAATAAAGTACCTAATTTCTCATCTCACGTATTTTAATTTTGGTCTATCTGCTTACAGGATTCAGTATTTCCGATTGGAACCAACTATAGCGACAGAAC